>JAODAL010081095.1:0-12017 GCA_025379985.1 Phyllomedusa bahiana | reverse complement strand
CGGGACAAGGGACCATTTGGTCCCTGACCCCCAACCCCCTGCTCGTGCGTCTGACCGCATGAAGGCGCAGGCGACAAAAGAAGAAGCCCTCCTCCTGTCTTCTCCCCAGGTGATAAGGTTTGGCTGTCAGAACGATATGTCCGACTCAAAATCCCCTACTACAAACTGGGACCCAGCTTTGTAGGAACCTTCGAGGTCCTTAAGTGAAATAAACCCGGTGGCCTATAAACTCCGGCTCCCTCCTACCATGCTTTATCCCGAACTCCTTCCTTTGTCTCGCTACTAAAAACCCCTGGTCCTTAATCCTTCTCTCAGAAGGCAGTCCATCCTCCTTTCTGTGGCTGATGCCGCTAATGTTTTTGGGTGGTTAAAGAAATCCTGGGTATGAGGAGGACTAGAGGGAAACGATATTTTCTAGTCGACTGGAAGGGGTTCGGGCCCGAGGAAAGATCGTGGGAGCCGGAGGAGAACATCCTGGACCGCAGCATTATTCAGAAATTTCTCCACTCTAAAAAGAAGGGGGGACTCAAGGGGCGGGGGTACTGTCACGAATGCCCCTGCGACCCTTGTCCCGGGTCACAGGCGCATCCGTGTCCCGACTCTGAGCGGCGCCCCGTCCCGCACCTCGGGTCCGGGGTCCGCTCATCCTGCTGCCGGGTCCCCGTGACTGACCCGGCCACGCTCCTGCCCCGTCCGTCTCGGTCCCTCGGCGTGCGCGGCGCCGCCCCTTAGGGAGCGCGCGCGCCGGCAGTCTGAGATTTAAAGGGACAGTGCGCCGGTAATTGGCCATTACCGGGCACTGCTCCTATTTTAGCCCAGCCTCTTCCCAGTGGCCTTTGCCGGATCTTTAGTGCACATGCCTATTGGGAAGGTTCCAGAAAGCCTTGTCTTGCCTACCGTGTACCGAAAACCCCTTTGCTTACGTTTACCGACACGAACCTTGCCGCCTGCCCTGACCTTCTGCCTGTTAAAGTTCACGAACCTCAGCGCCTGCCCTGACCTTCTTGCCTGTTCCCAACAACGAGCCTGACTGCCGATTCTGTACCTCGCCTACCCTTGGCCGCCACCGCAGGCAAGTCCCGCCCGTGGTGTGGGCCTGGTGGACTCCCGCCGCAGCAAGTCCATCCCGCTTTGCGGCGGGCTCTGGTGAATACCGGGACCCACTTAGATTCCACTCCCTGGTGTGGGCTTACGCCATCGCCTGCGGTGGTCCAGAGGATCCACCTCCAGACCGTTACACACTGTAGGTAGATATACAGCCCCCTGTAGAAAGGTAGGTATATATGCCCCCAGGTAGGTAGATACAGAGCTCCCTGTAGGTAGGTAGGTATATAGACCAACTATAGGTAGGAAAAGTAGCCCTCTGTAGATAGGTATATATGCCCACTGTAGGTAGATATACAGCTCTGTGTAGATAGGTAGGTATTAATGCCCCTGGTAGGTAGACATTCAGCCATCTGTAGAAAGGTAGATGTATATATGCCCCCCAGGTAGGTAGATACCGAACCCCCTGTAGGTAGGTAGGTATGTAGCCCCCTGTTGGTAGGTAGATAGATAGCCAGCCTCCTGTAGGTATATGTTCAGCCTCCTGCAGGTGGATATGCCTCCTACAGGTGTATATTACACCCTGTAGGTAATATGCCCCCCCATGTATAGGCCCCTGTAGGATAATATGCCTCCTGTATATAGGCTCCTGTAGATAAAATACCCCTTGAAGATAGGCCTCTGTAGGGTGATATGCCCCCTGTATATAGGCCACTGTAGGGTAATATGCCCCCTTTATATAGGCTCCTGTAGGATGTTGGCAAAAATACAGAACTTTGACCACATAGAGGCTGCTATAGGGTCCTGCAGATGTGGGGGTCTTAGGTTGCAGATAAGTTGCTCTTTGTTCTTTAAACCGGTGGACGGGACCTTCTCCTTATTTTGCTGTGGACTTTAATATTTGCTCCTACAATCAATGATCCGATGAAGTCAGTTTTGGACTAGTATGCCTGAGGCCCAACAGTGAAGGTGATCCTTGGCGCCCACTAGTTTAGTTCATTCTTGGGGCCCACCCGTAGAGTTAATACTTGGGGCCTACCAGTGGAGTCGTTTCTTGGAGTCCACCAGTGGAATTGATCCTTGGAGTCCCCCGTGGAGTTGATTCTTGGGTCCCACCAGTGAAGTTGATTATTGGGGCCCATCTGCAGAGTTGATTCTTGGGGTCCACCAGTGGAGTTGATTCTTGGAGCCACCAGTGGAGTTGATTCTTGGGGCCCACCATTGGAGTTGATTCTTGGGTTCCACCAGTGGAGTTGATTCTTGGGGCCCACCATTGGAGTTGATTTTTGGGGCCCACCAGTGGAGGTGATTCTTGGGGCCACCAGTGGAGATGATTCTTGGGGTCACGAGTGCAGTTAATTCTTGGGTCCACCAGTGGAGTTGATTCTTGGGGCCCACCAGTGGAGTTGATCCTTGGAGTCCACCAGTGGAGTTGATCCTTGGGGCCCACCAGTGGAGTTGATCCTTGGAGTCCACCAGTGCAGTAAATTTTTGGGCTCCATCTGTAAAGTTGATTCTTGGGGCCCAGTCTACAGCCACTGTAAAGCCCTGAAAAGACACACCATGCCAGAGGTCCAAAAAGGGTTTTCTTTGATCCCATGTGGGTTAGTCCAAGCCCGGATAAAGTCACTGTTGGACCCCACTCTCCAGGACATCAGCTGAACCACAAGCTTAGTCCCTTTGAATATTGCTTCTAGAATAATGGGGGTTGTCCTATTTAACACCCATCCACAGAATATGTCACAGATGTATAATTAGTGGAGATCCAATCACTGAACACCACATAGACCTTCTAGAGCAGTGGCACACAGGTATCGATGACACTCCCATAGACAGTAAGTGGGGGGCAGCGCACAGTCTGTAGGTCGTTGGGGGTTGAACATACCATTTATGGGTCAACAAGTCATTGTGTACAGTCATGGCCAAAAGTTTTGAGAATGATAGAAATGTTAATTTTTACAAAGTCTACTGCATCAGGTTTTATAATGGCAATTTGCATATACTCCAGAATGTTATTGTAACGGTTCGGTGGATCCGCTGGACCACCGCAAGCGGTGGTAGTTAAGCCACGCCAGGGAACGGAATCTAAGTAGCCCCCGGTTTTCACCAGAGCCCGCCGCAAAGCGGGATGGACTTGCTGCGGCGTGAGGCTACCAGGTCGTCACCCCTGACGTGACTGGCTTGCGGTGGCGGCCGGGGTACAGCGTGGTACAAAATCGTAATCCAAAGGCGTAGTCGGGGACAGGCAGAAGGTCAGGGCAGGTGGCAGAGGTTCGTGGTCAGAGACGGGCAGACGGTCAGGGCAGGCGGCAAACAGGCAAGGTCAGGAAACGTAGCGGAACGGACTGGTACACGGATAAACAATACGGACTCAAGGACACTCCAAACTCACTCTAAGCACACCAACAATCTGGCAGCGACTGCTAGGGGCGTAACCCTTAAATAGAACCAACGTCCGGAAAACAACCAATTAATGGGACACTGGCCCTTTAAATCTGAGCCAAGTGTCGCGCGCGCGCGCTAGGGGACGGGCACGAGCACGGCAGTCAGGACGGCCGGGAGCGGCGTTCACAGGAGCGGGGCCAGGTAAACAAGCAGGCGCCGGGACCGCGGGCACAGGGGTGGTCGTGGGCGACCGCGATGCCCGCGCCGAGTCCCCTGCGGGGAGAGGACCGGCCGCAGCGGCAGCGGCGCCCGCGACCCCCGTGACAGTTATAAAGAGTGATCAGCTTAACAGCAATTAATTGCAAAGTCAATAGTTGCCTACAAAATGAACTTTTTCCCCCAAAACACATTTCCACTTCATTGCAGGCCTGCCTTAAAAGGAGCAGCTAACATCGTTTCAGTATTTGCTCCATTAACACATGTGTGGGTGTTGATGAGGACAGGGCTGGAGATCAATCTGTCATGATTAAGTAAGAATCACACCACTGGACACTTTAAAAGGAGGCTGGTGCTTGGCATCATTGTTTCTCTTCTGTTAACCATGGTTATCTCTAAAGAAACACGTGCAGTCATCATTGCACTGCACAAAACTGGCCTAACAGGGAAGAGTGTCGCAGCTAGAAAGATTGCACCTCAGACAACAATCTATCACATCATCAAGGAATTCAAGGAGTGAGGTTCCATTGTTGCCAAAAAGGCTCCAGGGCGCCCAAGAGAGACCAGCAAGCGCAAGGACCGTCTCTTAAAAGTGTTTCAGCTTCGGAATCGGGCTCCCAGCAGTGCAGAGCTTGCTCAGGAATGGCAGCAGGCAGGTGTGAGTGCATCTGCATGCACTGTGAGGCGGATACTCATGGAGCAAGGCCTGGTGTCAAGGAGGGCAGCAAAGAAGCCACTTCTCCCCAGAAAAAACATCAGGGACAGACTGATATTCTGCCAAAGGTACAGGGAGTGGACTGCTGAGGACTGGGGTAAAGTAATTTTCTCTGATGAATCCCCTTTGCGAATGTTTGGAACATCTGGAAAAGAGCTTGTTCGGAGAAGACAAGGTGAGCGATACCACCAGTCTTGTCTCATGCCAACTGTAAAGCATCCAGAAAACCATTCATGTGTGGGGTTGCTTCTCAGCCAATGGAATCGGCTCTCTAACAGTCTTGCCTAAAAACACATCCATGAATAAAGAATGGTACCAGAATGTCCTCCAAGAGCAACTTCTCCCAACCGTCCAAGAGCAGTTTGGTGATCAACAATGCCTTTTCCAGCATGATGGAGCACCTTGCCATAAAGCAAAGGTGATAACTAAATGGCTCAGGGAACAAAACATAGAGATTTTGGGTCCATGGCCGGAAACTCCCCAGATCTTAATCCCATTGAGAACTTGTGGTCAATCGTCAAGAGACGGATGGACAAACAAAAACCAACAAATTGTGACAAAATGCAAGCATTGATTGTGCAAGAATGGACTGCTATCAGTCAGGATTTGGTCCAGAAGTAGATTGAGAGCATGCCAGGAAGAATTGCAGAGGTCCTGAAGAAGAAGGGTCAACACTGCAAATATTGACTTGCTGCATTAACTCATTCTAACTGTCAATAAAAGCTTTTGTTAATCATAATATGATTGCACTTGTATTTCTGTGTGTGATAAAAACATCTGACAAACACACAGAAAAACCAGAGGGCAACAGATCAGGTGAAAATAGAAGATTTTTGTCATTCTCAAAACTTTTGGCCATGACTGTAGTGAAGAACCTGTGGAGAGCGTAAGGATCCAGCCGCACCGGCAGCATCAGGGCAAGGTCATCCAATGCGTAATCAGCCATTGTAGTATTGAGGTTTATGACTTCACGTTCCATGAAATCCTATTGTTTCCAAATGAGGCTTTTTATAAGGTGATTCCTCCCTGTTGTTCCGTCCCTGCCAGAGTCACCATCCATCATCCACACCGTTCCCAGTGACCCAGAAATATTCCTCACAATCTGATTTTCCTGTAGTCCACACCTCAAGCCTTCATCATTATCAGCCTCCGCGATGCTTAATGGAAAATTAAAGCAGACTAGTCAGCTGGGCACGTCCTGGTGACACAGACACTGTAAGGACTCACTGCTTGGGGAAAAAACCTCAATGACAAAAATAGTTTTGTTTGTATGGACATGAGGGCTGACACTGCTGTGTATGCAGTATAGGGGCTGACACTGGTATATGGACTCTACAAGGGATGACACTGCTGTGTATGCACTATGGGGGCTGACACTGGTATATGGACTCTACAAGGGATGACACTACTGCATGTGTACTATGGGGACTGACACTGTTGTGTATGCAATATGGGGGCTGACACTGTTGTGTATGCAATATGGGGGCTGACACTGTTGTGTATGCAATATGGGGGCTGACACTGTTGTGTATGCAATATGGGGGCTGACACTGGTATACGTACAATAAGGGCTGACACTGCTGTATATGCACCATGGGTGCTGACACTAGTATGTGGATATCACACAGCTTGACACTACTGTATGTGAACTATGAGGACTGACACTATTGTATGTGCACTATGCAGGCTGAAACTGGTTTATGGACACTACAAGGGCTGACACAGCTGTATGTGCACTATATGGGCTGACACTGTTGTATGTGCACTATCGGGGCTGATACTGGCATATGGACACTACAAGGGCTGGCACTGATATATGGACATAACAAGGGCTGACTCTGTTGTATATGCGCTATAGGGGCTGACACTGCTGTATGTGCACTATTGGGGGTGACACTGTTGTATGTGCACTATTGGGGGTGAAACTGTTGTATATGCACTATGAGGACGGACACTATTGTATATGTACTATGGGGGCTGATACTGGCATATGGATGCACAAGGACTGACACTGCTATATATGCCCTGTTATTTCTTACACTGATATATGGACATAACAAGGGCTGACACTGCTGTATGTATACTATGGAACTGACACTGCTATATATGAACTTCTGTATGGATATTACAAGGACGGACACTGCTGTATGAACACTACAAGGGCTGATACTGCTGTATGAACACTACAAGGGCTGACACTGCTGTATGAACACTAGAAGAGCTGACACTGCTGTATGAACACTACAAGGGCGGACACTGCTGTATGAACACTACAAGGACGGACACTGCTGTATGAACACTACAAGGGATGACACTGCTGTATGAACACTACAAGGCAGACACCCGCTGTATGAAAAATTTTCAATTTTGGGTGACAACTGCTGTATGAACACTACAAGGACTGACCGGGCGTATGAACACTAAAAAGGGAAAAGACATTTGTAAGAACAAAAAAGGACTGAAAAGTGTGATGAACCCTAAAAGGGGGCGGACACTCTGTATGAACACTGGGAAACAAAACTGCGAGAACACTGAAAGGACTGAAAATGCTGTATAACACTAAAAGGACTGGACAATGCTTTTAAGAACATAAAAAGCTAAACTGCGTAAAACACTACAAGGGATGACACTGCTGTATAAAAACTGCAAGGACACACTGCTGTATGAACACACAAGGACTGACACTTGTTATGAACATACAGGACAACATGTGAAGACACAAAAAGGTGCAATGCTGTATGAACACTAAAGGGGGACACTGCAAATGAACCAAAAGGGCTGTTCTGCTGAATGAACACACAAGGGCTGACACTGCTGAAAGAACACTAGAAGAAACGGCGTATGAACCTACAAGGGGCGGAACACGCTTTATAACACTCAAGGAGGGCACTGCTGAAATGAACACTAAAAGGGATGACATGCTGTAGAAACTACAGGACGACACTGTTTGAGAAAAAATTACAAGGGCGGGACATGCGATGAACACTACAAGGGGGGGGCCCACTGCTGTATTAACCAGAAAGCTACCTGGCCAGTAGAAAAACTTTCAAAAAAAACTACACTGTTTTAAATGAACACTCAAGGACTGACACTGCTGGAAACACAAGAAGTGACAGAAAAAACTCTTTATGAACACTAGAAGGGACTGAAAAATCTGTATAAACATAAAGGGCGGGACACGCGTAGGGAAAACACGAAGAGCTGACCGCTGTATGAAAATCTGCAAGGACGGCAATTCTGTAGAACATAAAAGGCTACAAGCTGTTGAACACTAAAAGGGATGAACTGCTGTATGAACACTAAAAGGGGGTTAACTGCGTAAAAAACCCTAAAGGGTGACACGCTGTATGAACACTAAAAGGGGGCAGACAATCTTTTGAACACTAAAAGGGGATGAAAACTGGTATAACACCACAAGGATGACACTGCGTATGAACACCACAGGGATGGACACGGGCTGTATGAAACTACAAGGGATGCATGCTGTAATGGAACCTACAAAGGGTTGACACTGCTGTTATGAACACTGCAAGGACTGACACTGCTGTGGATGAACACTACAGGACTTGACATGATGTATGGAACTATGAACCTACAAGGATTTTTGACACTATGCGTATGGTAACACTACAAGGACTGACACTGCTGTATGTAGACACTAGAAGGGCTGACACTGCTGTATGATGACACTGCAAGGGACTGACACTGCTGTATGGAACCTACAAGGACTGACACATGCTGTATGGAACACTACAAGGACAGACATGCTGTATGTAACACTAAGGGTGACTGACAATGCTGTATTGAACTACTTCTAAGGGCGGGAACACTGCTTGTATATGAAACACTAGAAGAGCTGACACTGGCGTATGAACACTGGCAAGGTGACTGACAATGCGTATGAACACATCATAGTGATCCTGACAATGCTGTATGAACACTACAAGGGATGACACTGCTGTATGAACACTACAAGGGATGACACTGCTTATGAAACTCTCTAGTGGATATTAAGACACATGCTGTATGAACACTACAAGGGCTGACACTGCTGTATGAACACTACAAGGGATGACACTGCTGTATGAACACTACAAGGGATGACACTGCTGTATGAACACTACAAGGGATGACACTGCTGTATGAACACTACAAGGGATGGCACTGCTGTATGAACACTACAAGGGATGACACTGCTGTATGAACACTGCAAGGACTGACACTGCTGTATGAACACTACAAGGACTGACAATGCTGTATGAACACTACAAGGGATGACACTGCTGTATGAACACTACAAGGACTGACACTGCTGTATGAACACTACAAGGGATGACACTGCTGTATGAACACTACAAGGGCGGACACTGCTGTATGAACACTACAAGGACTGACACTGCTGTATGAACACTACAAGGACTGACACTGCTGTATGAACACTACAAGGACAGACACTGCTGTATGAACACTAGAAGGACTGACAATGCTGTATGAACACTACAAGGGCGGACACTGCTGTATGAACACTAGAAGAGCTGACACTGCTGTATGAACACTGCAAGGACTGACATATGCTAACACATACAAGGACAGACAATGCTGTATGAACACTAGAAGAGCTGACACTGCTGTATGAACACTACAAGGGATGACACTGCTGTATGAACACTACAAGGGATGACACTGCTGTATGAACACTACAAGGACTGACACTGCTGTATGAACACTACAAGGGATGACACTGCTGTATGAACACTACAAGGACTGACAATGCTGTATGAACACTACAAGGGATGACACTGCTGTATGAACACTACAAGGGCTAACACTGCTGTATGAACACTAGAAGAGCTGACACTGCTGTATGAACACTACAAGGGATGACACTGCTGTATGAACACTACAAGGACTGACACTGCTGTATGAACACTACAAGGGCGGACACTGCTGTATGAACACTACAAGGGATGACACTGCTGTATGAACACTACAAGGACTGACACTGCTGTATGAACACTACAAGGGATGGCACTGCTGTATGAACACTACAAGGGCGGACACTGCTGTTATGAACACTAGAAGAGGACTGACATGCTGTATATGAACACTGCAAGGCTGACACTGCTGTATTGAACACTACAAGGACTGACACTGCTGTATGAACACTACAAGGACAGACACTGCTGAAATGAACACTAGAGGACTGACAATGCTGTTATGAACATACAAGGGCGGAAACGGGCTGTATGACACAAGAGAGCTTACACTGCTGTATGACACTGCAAGACTGAACAATGTGTATTGAACACTACAAGGACTGACAATGCTGTATTAACAAAACAAGGGCTGAATGACACTGCTGTATGAACATTAAAGGGATGACACTGCTGTATGAACACTACAAGGGATGACACTGCTGTATGAACATACAAGGGCAGACACTGCTGTAATAACATAACAAGGATGACACTGCTGTATGAACACACAAGGGATGACACTGCTGTATGAACCCCAAACAAGGATGACACTGCTGTATGGAACACTACAAGGGAGGGAAACGCTGTATGAACACTACAAGGGATGACACTGCTGTATGAACACTACAAGGTCTGACAATGCTGTATGAACACTACAAGGACTGACACTGCTGTATGAACACTACAAGGGATGACACTGCTGTATGAACACTACAAGGACTGACACTGCTGTATGAACACTAGAAGAGCTGACACTGCTGTATGAACACTACAAGGACTGACACTGCTGTATGAACACTACAAGGACTGACACTGCTGTATGAACACTACAAGGACAGACACTGCTGTATGAACACTAGAAGGACTGACACTGCTGTATGAACACTACAAGGGCGGACCCTGCTGTAGAACCCACTTAGAAGAGCTGACACCTGCTGTATAAACACTGCAAGGACTGAAAATTGCTGTTTTTAAACACTACAAGGACTGACAATGCTGTATGAACACTACAAGGGATGACACTGCTGTATGAACACTACAAGGGATGACACTGCTGTATGAACACTACAAGGGATGACACTGCTGTATGAACACTACAAGGGCAGACACTGCTGTATGAACACTACAAGGGATGACACTGCTGTATGAACACCACAAGGGATGACACTGCTGTATGAACACTACAAGGGATGACACTGCTGTATGAACACTACAAGGGATGACACTGCTGTATGAACACTACAAGGGATGACACTGCTGTATGAACACTGCAAGGACTGACACTGCTGTATGAACACTACAAGGAATGACAATGATTTTATGAACATACAAGGATGGCCACTGCTGTAAACACTAAAGGTGACACGCTGTATGAAACACAAGGAGGCATGCTGTTGAACATAAAAGGGGCGGACACTGCTGTCTAAACCAAAAAAGGGCGGACACTGCTGAAAATGACACTAAAGGACGACATCCCGTTGAAACATACAAGGCAGACATGCGTATGAACACTAGAAGAGGGGAAAATGTTTTGAACACTCAAGGGCGGACATGCTGTATAACACTAAAGGCTGACACTGCTGTATGAACACTCAAGGAAGAAAATGCTGTATGAAACTAAAGGACGACAATGCTGAAATGAAAAACACTAGAAGACTGACCTGCTGAAAAGAACACACAAAGGGATGAAATGCGTATGAACATCAGGTGACATGCGTATAACATAAAAGGGGATGACAGTGTATGAAATACGGGAAGACACTGCTGTATGAACACAAAGGATGAAAAGCTGTTGAACACAAAAAGGGCGGACATGTTTTATGAACACTAAAGGGGAACTGCTTTGAACCTAAAAGGGTGACACTGCTGTAGAACACAAAGGGACACTGCTGTATGAACACACAAGGGGACACTGCTGTATGAACACTAAAAGGGGAGGACACTGCTGTATAAAACACTAAAAGGGATGAACTGCTGTTGAACATCAAACGACATGGTATGAACATTAAGGGTGAAAAATGCTGTATGAAACTACAAGGGCGGCACTGCTGTATGAAAACTAGAAGAGCACACTGCGTAAACCTGCGATGACAGCTGTTGAAATAAAGGAGCACTGCTGTATAACACTCAAGGACAGACAGCGTATGAACACTGAAGGCTGACAATGCTGTATGAACACAAAAAGGGGGGAACTGGGGGAAGAACATAAAAGAGTGACATGCTGTATGAACCTGAAAGGGGACTTACACTGCTGTATGAACACTACAAGGACTGACACTGCTGTATGAACACTAGAAGAGCTGACACTGCTGTATGAACACTACAAGGGATGACACTGCTGTATGAACACTACAAGGACTGACACTGCTGTATGAACACTACAAGGGCGGACACTGCTGTATGAACACTAGAAGAGCTGACACTGCTGTATGAACACTGCAAGGACTGACAATGCTGTATGAACACTACAAGGACTGACAATGCTGTATGAACACTACAAGGGATGACACTGCTGTATGAACACTACAAGGGATGACACTGCTGTATGAACACTACAAGGGATGACACTGCTGTATGAACACTACAAGGGATGGCACTGCTGTATGAACACCACAAGGGATGACACTGCTGTATGAACACTCACAAGGGATGGACACTGCTGTATGAACACCAGGTGACTG
>JAODAL010081094.1:0-12017 GCA_025379985.1 Phyllomedusa bahiana | reverse complement strand
TTTTTTTGATTTTTATTAAAATTTGGGGAAATCAGAGCAAATTTCATGTGACAAAGTTTCAACGTTTGATTTTTTTTAAGGCCTCGTTCACAGGCTTATTGAGGACGGATTGCAGCATATTGCGCGCCCACTGCGCTGATACGGCTGGAACCCTTCCCAGCCATTAGGTTTTCCACAGTTCTCATAGAGAAACTATGGATTCCGTCCCCCCTCCCCGCTCGGCATATCGCCTTATCCCGGGGGATAGGGGGTGATATGCATGTCTATGGGGCGGCGAGCGGGAGGCCCCCCCCCCCACCCCTGCTCCCGGGCAGCCGGCGTAATTGCGGGCAAACCCGCCCCCGAAATTTCGTGGCATAAGCCTTTTGAACTTGCCTATTATTTAGTAAGCAATTTTTTTGTTGAAATGAATTTTTTTTTACCAAACATCTTCAAAATTTTTTGGGTACTTTTTTTTCTAAAAATCTCTTTTAAAAAACATGGACCTTTTTTCTAAAATTTTTTTATCTTTGAACAGTTTTACGAAGCTCCAAAACTGATTGTACGGAATAAAAGAGCAAGGTCTTGATGTGCACTTTTAAAAAAATTTATATTATGTTATGTCAACAATTTAAAATGTGTGGAAGAACAATTTTCCCCATTATTTTTTTTGAGTTTTTTCCACGAGAATTTCAACTTTTTTTGGCTTAATGAGCTTAAAATGAAACCCCCCAGATTTGCCCGTTAATTGGCAAGAAAATGATTGTCCTAAAGGGGGACCTTTCCAACATGAAAATCATCCTATAAAGTTTATACAGTTGGATTTTTTTGAAATGTACATAGACTTATATATTTAATTGCAGCCTTGCATGCCTTTGTTTCCCAATGGGGGTTTTTTGGATAGAAAAAATTTAAAATTTGCACCTCTGAAAAAGCGTGGTGTGCAGCTGTAAGGAAAGGGTAATGTTTGTTTGTTTTTAATTGTGAAAGTTATCACCCCTTTGCTTTTTTTGAAAAAAACTCATTTTTAAAATTGGGCTCAACCCGTGTCCACTTAGCCGAGCGTGCAGCTCTGTTCAAAAATTAACGTACCTCTCTTCCACCGTAACCCGTTTGGTGTCTGTGATTTGATCTATCTGGGCCCCCATGTTCCGCTATAATAGAGCTTTACTTTTACCCCTCGAGTGTTTGCCTCTAAAATTGAAAAGCACAACACCAAAGGTTGACCAAACCCATAAATTTTTTGATTTGGCATAATTTTTATACGTTTTACTATGGGGAAAGCCCCTCTTTTTTTATTTTTTTTAATTTTTATCTATCTATTTCATATCTATCTATTATATAGAATATTAACTAGTGCCGTGGGAAAGGCTCCTTTTTAGAATATACCTTTGAGCTTGTTTAGTGTTGAGGGGTTGCGTTGCTATCGAGACGAGCGGTAGTCGATAGTCGGCCGCTATCGATAAGGTTTTTGAAGGGGGCTGATTATGAGCGTTACCTTTTTAAATCTTGGGAGGCAAAAAACACCTTCTTATTACACCCCAAAAAAGGCGGAGAAACTGAAATTAACATCCAAACGTCAAATGGTACATGTAAAATTAGGCAAAAACCTTGGTTTAAAAATCACAGAAAAAAAATCACACACCCTTCCTATCCCTGTCTTGACCACAGCCACCCCTTTTAAAAATGCATCACCCACAATTTTAAAAAAATGCCGAAGGCGTATGATTTGAACCTCATTTTACTAAATGGACATTTAATATCCCTGTCCTGGGCCACAGCATGAGCCCCCAAAATGCATGCCCCAGATTACAAAGTGCCGGGGAAAGGGTCTTTCAACCACCATTTTAGTTGCTGGACTTGACTAACCCTTTTTTCGTTGATGCTGCGTCAATAAAAATGCTGGGTCGCAAAAGTCAAAAAACACGTAACTGTTTGTTTTGGGATAATAAAAAGGTATTTTTTTCACCTTTTTAATTCCCTGTGGTGAATAAAGAAATTTCTGTTTTAAGATTTCGTAGATGCTGCGTCAAAAATTTAACGTGTGGGTGCGAAAAGTCAAAAAAAACTTTAATGTTATGTTTTTATATAATAAACGGTATTTTTGCACCTATCAATTCACCTGTGGTGAATATAGAATTGCTGTTTTAAGATTATAGTAGAAGCGGCGACAATGAACAGAGCTGGGGGGCGCAAAGTCAAAAAAACACGTAACTGTTATGTTTTGGTATAATAAACGGTATTTTTGCACCTTTCAATTCACCTGTGGTGAATATAGAATTGCTGTTTTAAGATTTACGTGGTGCTGCGTCAATGAACAGTGCTGGGTGCGCAAAAGTCAAAAAACACGTAACTGTGATGTTTTCGTATGATACACGGTATTTTTGGCAACAAACAACCTTGCTGACTACAAGATTGTGGTTTGTAATTTAACTGCAAGGTGGATATATCAACAGTCACGGGTTTTAATGGGTTAAAATTGAACACCTATCTGAAAGTTTTACTGATAATAAAAGTGGAGTTTTGCCAGCTAACAAAGAGACCCGCAGTTACTGAATGATGTGTATCCAATATCAGTTCAGGCTGCCCAACATCCAGGAAATATTTCAAAAGAAAACTGTTAATAATAAAGATATTCCACTACAATGTCTACTCTAAGTCTTGGTGAACTTTATCCAGTGTTCTTTATAGATAGAGCTTGTCTGTGTTCGCCCGCGGCCCCCTTCCCCCACGCTCCCACGCCGTGAATTTACAGTGGTAGATTCTGCTTTAAAATTCTCTAGCTAATACATAAAATCTTCAAATCTCTAATCTAACTAAATTGGAAGATCACAGCTAATAGTAGAGGTTTCTCTGTGCAAAAATAGACTAATTTTGCTGGTGTTTGGCCACAGGCGGCGCACGTCCTTTCCCCTATGAGCGCTGAGAAAACCTGAGGCTGAAAAGGGAAAACGCTGTTTAGTAAAGAGGTCATGTTTTTTTCCCACCCAATCGCAACCATACACATCCCAGCATGAGTCGCACACCATCTACCCTGCTCTATTCTGTATCTCTTTTGTGGTGCCAAAATGCAGGAAGCCCCGAAAAAGGCGCGATTTTAATGTGTGCACGTTTTTAACCTTAATTTGAATGTTTGGGAAAATTTCGATCCCATAAAAACCTTGCCGTTTCAACTTGTCGATAAAAATGCTATCCTAGTTGTGTCTTTTAAACGAAAGCAAAAACAAACGAGGCGAGCAGATTTATACTTTGAACTGCATTGTTCTTCTCTTAACGATTTTTGGGCTTGTTTTGTTTTTGCTTTTATTTTTTCTATATATTACCTACCCCATATTATCTTCCCATTTCTATTATCCATATTTATCTATTCCTAGTCATATCTAGACAGTATGTTTAAATTTATCGTTTTTATGGATAGATAGATAGATAGATGTAGATAGTAAAAGATATCTATTATTTATTATCGTTTTCCCCATCCCTTTCTTTGGTAGAATAAAACTTTCTGTTTGCTTTTCCTTTTATGCAAGGGAACAATACGGGCTCTGTCTATCACATTCTATCTACTATTCATATTATCTATTATCTATCAATCTATCTTCTATCTATTTTCACTATCATCTATCATCTATCTATTATCATTTTTCCCAAATCTATATATTCATACTATTATTATCTATCTATCTTTTTCCCATATCTATATATCTCATATCATTATCTTCTATTATTTATCTATATCTATCAAATTATTATCTATATCTATCTATCTTATTTATCTATTTTCATCTATCTTATCTATCTATCTATTCTATCTTTTTTCATATTATCTTTTATCTATCTATCTTCTTTCTATCTTCTATCTTCTATCTATTTTATCTACTTTCCGGGTGGTATAAATTAAAACTGTTCTGCCTTTGTTTCTATTGAGGGGGCCTAAGAGATCTTTTATCCATTCTCTGAATCAGTGCAGCTTTTAACGTAGTTCCGCGCGGTTTCCCTTGGGCCCCCATAGAAAATGAAATGAGCTCCAGCACTTGTGCCCCGGAAAGATAAAACAAGAGTGATAATTTAAAAGGTTTTAAAATCATAGAGAACCCACAAAGCGAGAGCCACCATCTTTGTCATTCCCTACATAAAGGTCAATGTTCTTGCAGGAGGGGCCCCCAGAGCCTCTGGGCCCCATAGCAGCTGTGTATGTTTATACCCTGTTTCCTACGGTTTTACATAGGTGCAGGTTAACCTGTGGGGTTGCTTGTAAGCTCCCGGCACGTACTAAAGAAAAAATGACAAATCCTCCGCCCTTTTCCCAGGCTCGCTCTTCTCAGCAGAGGGGGGTTAATCTGCCAGGGCCCGCTGTGAGCTCCGTAAGTGTTGAAAGGATCCATGTGCGTAAAAAAACCGGCGATGATCAGCACCCGAGACGCCGAAAAGAGGTTAAACTCTAAATTCTCTGCAATAACCGGGTCCGGGAAGTACTGGACAGGATTGTGCACTGGGCGCCCCTGACATGAGAAGCAGCTCCGTCCCCCGCCCCGCAGTCCTAGAGGGGAGACAAATGGAGGGAAGCTGCTTGTTTATCATTGTTACATTTTTACAATTCCTGTCAGGCTGTGTTCACACCACCTCAACCCAGCGTTGGGGGGAAAGGGTTTTTTTTAACTAGTTCCTGACCAGACAAAAAACTGAGCAAAAAAAAGTGTCGGTGGTCCCACTGTCATAGAAAAGCACTAGAACGGTGCAGGCCCCTCACACAAGAAGCACAACAAGGAAAAGTTTGTGCAGCCGTGCTGGAGGGCACTCAATTCACGGGAAAAAAAGTGAAAAAAAACCATGATATTTTTTGGGAAAACGGGATAAAAATCACTCACTGCCCTTTTCGGAAGTGAATCCCCATAACCATGATAAGCTTTGCTAAAAACATTCAGCTGCCTGAAACGCGTAGTGGGTTCGCCCCCTTCTATCACAGTGATGTGATTTATCCAATTCCAAATAAATGCGTGGTTTTTTTATTTGCCGTGTGATTGGTGCCGTTCCCGGCGCGGGTCTCCCCAAATTTTCTGGCCATGGGGTTTGAACTCTGTGACACTTATTTATTTTTTTTTGTACCCTTTTTCTGTGATACTTTAAAGGCGGGATCACAGGTTTAATAGGGCGTAATTGGGGGATGTTTTTCGCCGAAAATTTCCCCGTGGCTCGGGAGCTGGGGGTGGGGCCCCCGGGGCCCCCATAGACATTCGTTATTATGGTGGTATCCCCGTGTAATTGACATAAAAAAAGTATAAAACCGGGAGTCAGTAAAAAAATCCCCCTTTTTGGAATCAAAAGTACAAAGTTTCGGTAAAAAAAAAACCGAGCCTTTTTGTGCTGAAACATCGCTCTTTTTGTACTTTTTATTCCCAAAAAAGGAGGATTTTTTTGCTGCGTCCGTTTTTCTTTTTTTGGATATCTGTATGGTTTTTGGGCTATCCCTCGGCGGTTTCTGTTGATTCCTCCCAATGAAATTTTAATGAGGACTTTGGTGACCAAATTTTGTTTTTTTGGGGAATAATTGAAATCCTTCTCTCCCCCCTCGCCCTATTGTGAAAAAGGGGAGAAAAGGTAATCCTAGTTCTCTATGGAACTGTGGATTACCGTAATGACTGGGGTGCATTTTGCCCGTACGAGCAAATTAGGGGGTAAAATAGGGCCCGTCATTTCCATGGGAAAATAGCCCAAAGGGGGGTCTCGTACAAAAAATAGCTTTAAAAAAGTAGGGACTTTTTCCAAATATTTTGCGTTGTTATTTTTTTTGTTAAGGAGTACAAGTGATTTTATCACCTTTGTGTTTTTGTTTCCCAAGTGACCAACCTGTGTATGTCTCCCCCCCTGCGTTTGTTTTATCTTGCAGGAGTGAGTACACACATGTCTGGCCCCGCAAGGATGCGACAGTGAGAGCTTGTTTTTTTTTGGCTGTCTTTTGACAAAATAAAGTAATTTTCTGCTGTTTTTCATGCTGTAGGAGCGGGAAGCTTCGAGTTAAAATTTTTAAATTTGAGACTTGAATAACTGAGTCTATGCTAAATTTCAGCAACTTTAACCCGAAAATGAAGGAACCCCAAAAATATTTAAAATTATGACCTATGAAACTCTGAGATGAGCAACCCTTTAACCCCTTTATTTTTCTGTCATTTTTAATTATTTTTTAATAATATAAGGGGAAAAGGTAAAACAATAAAAAAAAAAATATAAAGTAAAGGTTTTTAAAAGGAAAAAAAATTTTTTTATTTTTTCAGCACCAAAAATATTCTTTTCCATCACATTATTTTATTTAATATGTGACGGAAAAAGTATTGGATACACTGGTGATTTTGCAAGTTTTCCCACCCACAAGAATGGGAGGTTGTGATTTTTATCGTATGTTCACTTCACTGCAGGACAAGAAACTAAAAAAAAAATCCAGAAAAAAATTTTTTTTTTTTAAATAAATTTTTTGCATGAAATAGATTTGAAGCGGCCCACCAGCGGAATTTGGCTCTCAAAACCTGTTGTTTTGTAAAAAGCCCCTCTCTGTTTTCATTTGTGAATTAATTGCCAATGTTTGAATTTTTTCCCGTTAAATGAACCTGTCCACATAAAATCAATTTAAACAATTCACTCCAAACCCCTCCCCCATGGCCAAGACCAAAGAGCTGTTTGGGGCCCGGAACAGAAATTTCAGATTGCACAAAGGGTGGGTGGGTACGGCAATAGGCAGCAGTTTGGTGGAGGGAAAAACTGTTTGGGACAAATTTTTAGAGAATGGAAGAAGACATGGGCTGTCAGTTTCCGGGTTGGGTCTCCGCAAAATCTCGCCTCTGGGGTGAGGAGGATTTGGGAAGGGGCAGGATATTCCGTATGTGAAAAAAAGTTTTTTTGCCCAACGTACTGGGGATTGGAGTAATAGAATTCCGCAGCGCCCCCCCATGCATGGAAGGTTGCGAGCGGTGTCTTATGGGTATTTATGCATCTGTTTAGTTCCCCCCGTTGGTACTGTGGGGTTTTTGGGTTTTTTTCATGTTATGTGAATGATGTCAAATTTTAAGGGGCAGCTTTCTGTCACCTGTGGGGTATTGGATTACCACCAATAGTGCCCTGGGTATTTTTTTTTAATAGCAGGGGGGGCCCTTTTTGCCTCTTGTTGTGTTCAGTTCATTTTTAGCTTTTAGCAGTGAGTTGGCCATGTTTCTGTTTTTTTTTTGAGTTTCATTTTTTTCCCCCCCTTTTTCTGTATATTTTGTGATTTTAAGGGAGTGTTGGGACCGCAATAAATGAGGAGCGTGGGAGGCTTGCGGCTGACAATAAAGTGGCCTTTGTTAACCCAATACTCATATTTATGTTTTTCCGTATGTGAAAATAGTTTTTTTGCCCAAAAGTATGGGGATTGGATGCAAGTAGAAAACCCGCAGCGCCCCCCATTTTGGAAGGGTTGCGAGAGCGGTCTTATGGGTATTTAGATTGTTTAGTCTCCCCAAGTATGGTACGTGGCATTCTGGCTTTTTTTATGTTTGTGAATGATGTCAATTTAAGGTGCAGCTTTTGTCCCCTGTGGAGGTTATGGGTTCCACCAAACACTGCATTGGGGGATTTTTTTTTTAAAAGCAGGGGGCTGTGTTACCTCTATGTTGTGTTCGTCTCATTTCAGCTTTACTAGCAGTGGTGTGTTGGGATTTTTATCGAAAAGTTGAAATCGGCAAGGTTTTTAGGTGATCGAAAATTTCCAGTCATGCGTAATTAAGGTTAAAATCTGTGATCATCTATTAAGATCGCGCCTTTTTCGGGCTTCCTGCAATTTGGCGGCAGCAAAACAGAAACAGAAACAGCAGGGGGGAGGGGTGTGCGAGTATGGATGGGATGTGTTGGGTTTGGGTTGGTGGAAAAAAAACAGACCCCGTTTTAATAGAACAGCGTTTCCCGTTTTGCCTCGTGTTTCTCAGGTCCCTTTTGGGGTAGGACTGCGCCTTTCCGTGGCCCAAAAAAGTCAGCGAAAAATTTGTCTATTTTGCACAGAGAAACCCCTTTCTATTAGCTTGATCCTTCCAATTTAGTTAGATTAGGGATTTGAACATTTTATTGTAGTTAGCTAGGAATTTTAAAGCCAGGAAATTACCACTGTAAATTCACGGCGGGGGGGAGCAGGGGGGGGCCCGGGGCGAACACAGACAAGCTCTATCTATAAAGATATGGATAATAAAGTTCACCAAGGATTAGTGTTGTAGAATTGTAGTGGAAAATCTTATTATTAACAGTTGGCTATTGAAATATTCCTGGATATTGGGCAGCCTCTGAACTTATATTGAAAAACATCATTTCTAGTACTGCAGGTCCTCTTGTTAGCTGCAAAACTCCACTTATTTATCAGTATACATTTCAGATAGGTGTTCAATTTTACCCATTACACCTGTTGACAGTGTATTATCCACCTTGCACTTAATTACAAACAGCAAATCTTGTAGTCCAGCACAGGTTGTTTGTTGCCAAAAATACCGTGTATCGTACGAAAAACATCACAGTTTACGTGTTTTTTGACTTTTGCGCACCCAGCACTGTTCATTGACGCCAGCATCACTTAAATCTTAAAACAGCAATTGATATTCTCCACAGGTTGGAATTTGAAAGGTGCAAAAAATACCGTTTATTATATTCAAAACTTAACAGTTTTACTGTTTTTTGCTTTTGCGCACCAGCACTGTACATTGACGTCAGCATCTACGTAATCTTTAAAACAGCAATTTCTAAATCACAACAGGTGAATTGAAAGGTGCAAAAAATACCGTGTATTATATCAAAATACATTAACAGTTACGATGTTTTTTGATTTTGCGCACCCAGTTGTTCATTGACGCAGCATCTCGTAAATCTTAAACAGCATTCTATATTCAACCACCGGTGAATTGAAAGCGTTGCAAAATACCGTTTTTTATATCAAAACATAACAGTTACGTGTTTATTGACTTTTGCGCACCTAAGCATGTTCATTGTAGCATAGCATCTACGTAAATCTTAAAACAGCCAATTCTTTATTCCCACAGGTGAATTGAAAGGTCTTAAAAAATACCGTTTATTATATCAATACATAACTGCCACTTACGGTGTTTTTGTTACTTGTGCGCACCCAGCACTGTTCATTGACGCCAGGCATCTACGTAAATCTTTAAAACAGCATTTATATATTCACCCTCAGGTGAATTGGAAAGTGCAAAAGTACCGTTTATTATATCAAAACACAACAGTTAGTGTTTTTGGACTTTTGCGCACCCAGCACTGTTCATGGATGCGCCTCTACGTAAATCTTAAACAGCATTTCTATATTTCACCACAGGTGAATTGAAAGGTGCAAAATACCGTTTATTATACCAAAAAACATACCAGGATACGTTGTTTTTTTGACTTTTGCGCACCAGGCATGTTTCATGACGGCGAAGCATCTACGTAAATTTAAAACAGCAATTCTTTACTCACACAGGTGAATTGAAAGGTGCGAAAAAATACCGTTTATTATATCTAACACATAAAAGTACGTGTTTTTTTACTTTGCGCACCCCAGCACTGTTCATTGACGCGCGCATCTAGTAAATCTTAAAACAGCAATTCTATATTCATCACAGGTGAATTGGAAGGTGCAAAAAATACCGTTTATTTATATCAAAAAACCACAACAGTTACGTGTTTTTTGACTTTCTGCGCACCCAGCACTGTTCATTGATGCAGCTCTACGTAAATCATTAAAACTGCAATCTCTATATTCACACAGGTGAATTGAAAGGTGCAAAGAATACGTATATATACCAAAACATAACAGATACGTGTTTTTTTGGACTTTTGCCCAGTCAGATTTGTGATAGACCACCTTGCAGTAAATGTGATCCAGCAATTTTGTTTTGATTAGAGGGATTGCGAATAGCTGTGATTTGCCGTCCTTTAATAGAGACTTTCCAAAACTTATTCCATACCTTCTCAAATTTTTAATTTTCTGAACATTGGGCGAAATGCAGGTGGTAAGCGAGCAAAGGAGGGGAGGGTATGGCGGGTAGCACATGGAGGTAGAGGTAGAGAGAAGGTGTCCTTCAGTGCTGCGACAACACGCATGCCAGCGGATCCTCAGTTGCAGGACCGTCGGCATGTCATCGCTGGTGTCCAGGGCCCTGTTGAATCTAAGTAACGAACAATCGTCGCCAATCTGTCCTTCAGTGGTAATGCAACCATTGCATCTAGCAGTCATACCGCCTCGTCCTCGCAGTCACGGCACAAATGTCGTCATCTGCATCATCAGGCATCCGGTCCACATGAGCAGCCCAAATGTCAACTGTTCGTACCCACCACTGTGGCTAATCCATTGTCTGAAGACGCTCTTTGATGACAAAATTGCAGTTGGGGTCAGAAGGCATGTTAAAAGATAAGAGGATGATTTAGTCTGCTATGACGCCCAGTTACTGATGCCATCAGAGGAGGTGAGGAAGACCGGTCAATCGGCAAAAATCCCGGACGGTCGGCAAGCATTGCAGTGCCCCTTGCTTGTAGCCCGCAGATTCTGGGATGCGAAGTCAGGACGCCAAGTCGGGGGGCACCTGTGTGTGATGATGATGATGACGGAACATTGCGGGATCCATCCTGGGTCTTTTCCGCGAATTGCTTGCCGAGCGCTTCATCAGTGGACGAGGAGGAAGTCGAAGGGTAGTGTCCTTACGGGATCCGCCACAAAAAGGGATATTGAGGGCGGTCGCAGAAGTCCGCTGATATGATTCCGCAGGCCCACGGTTCAGCGCAAACCCCGCTCCTCGCTATCGCTTAGTCAAAAAGGTCCAGGACCTCTCATGCTGGGCCTTCTGTTGGAGCAAGCCTCTGATTCACCAGCGATGTCATATGCCGCCTTTGCGTAAAACAATAAGTAGAGGCAAGAACCTTAAGTGGTTAACCACCACTAAACATGTCTAGTCTCATGCAGCAGAATGCATTGAGTTGAAATGGAGGGAACACTTGGCCAAAAAAGGCCCCAGACCGAGGGGGCCCTCCAACCCTGCACACCCTTGGTTTTCCGCTCCTCCTCCTCCGCCACCACCAAGCGTTCTCAGCTGCACATGGTCTCTCAGAGTCATGATCAGGGATCAGCCTCCGCTTCAGCTCACCGTCGCCCGAGTACCACCAGCCACCACAGAAGAGGACCCATCCTACCCCTTTCTCCTTCCTGCCAGTTTTGACGACCTGCACGGCCGTTACAGCGGCCAGGTTCTAGTCAGCCAGCCTTCGTTTCAGGTTTGGGTGCAGAAGAAAAACACTTTAACCCAAACCCATCCCAAAGCCAAGCTGAATGTCGGCATTGCCAGGCTTTGGCCTTGGAAAGTTGCCTTTCGTCTGGTGGGACACAGATGGGTTCCGCCACGTCATGGCCCTCGCCTGCCCAAATACCAGATGCCGAGCAGGATTTCTTTTGCAGAAAAAAGCCATTCCCTTGCCTGGCCAGCACGTGTCATCTAAAAATTTCAAGCGCGGGTTGTCTGCATCTGTGTCCGGAAAAGTCATCTCACCAACGACACATGGACTAGTAAGCACGGCCAAGGCCGTATATCCTGAGACAGCTCACTGGGTGAGCTGGGTGGATGTCTCTGGGGGCTGACGGTGGCTTCAGGCTCGGCGCACGCTCTTCTTAACTGAGGGATGGTGGCAGGCTCTTTCCCCAAGGTTCCTCTGGTGGCATCACTGCCCAGAGACACAGGCCTGTGTTGAAATTAAATCAGCCTTGGAAACCGTCCACACACAGGTCAGGAGTGTGGACGCTCTAAGCAACGGACCGAGCGCTGACTGGGTGTCAAAGAACCTTGTGCAGGAAAGGTGGTGTGCGAATAACGAGGCGAAGAATCTGCTGGCCGCCTTAAGATAGGTAGGCTGGAGCACATCCCTTGCTGGGCACATATCAGGAAACCTTGTGTCCAGGAAATTTCTAAAGAGCTACCCGGGTCAGGACTGCTGCTGAAGAAGGCTCGAGGTCGAGTTCGCCACTTCCGCCGTTCGCACCCTGCTTCATCCCG
>JAODAL010081093.1:0-12017 GCA_025379985.1 Phyllomedusa bahiana | reverse complement strand
TAAAGTTTAAGCTAGGCACTGCACTGATAATAGATCCAAACAATGACTTCCACTAAGCACAAATCGTGTCCCATGCTGTCTCTAGAAGCCCGGTTGCGGGACTAACAGCGTCGGCTGTATGCATATGAGTACGGTTTTTGGACCCAAAATCCAACAACGCCCCTGTGTGATTACAATGGGTGATTTTCAATGTAAAATACGTATCATCATACAGATGCCTTTAACGGAATCGATCAAAGAATTGACATGTCAATTCTTGATCCGTTTTACCCATCATACACCCTATAGGGTATGTTTCTGCTGCACAAAAAACATACCCAAACATGTAACACACTTTGAGTAAGTGCTTGGATGGGTTTTACGCAATACATTTTTTGGATTGCAAAACGGATTGAAAAGCGCCATGTGAATATACACTTAGGGTTGTAGCTATAAGGTGTAACAACGCTGGTGGAAAAGCAACACAGCAGTATGCCAGCAGTCACATGAAAAGTCAATACAAAGCTCGCACTTCGAGCCGCGGGCGCTTTCGTGCCCTCCTGACGCGGGTGAGTGGCACCGCAACCCGGCGTCCTCCTTACCTGACCGCGCTCCTGCTCTGCTGCCAGCCTGTGCGCATACCCTCGCTCCCTAGGTCGTGTGCGTGCCGGCTCTCTGAAATTTAAGGAGCAAGTGCGCCGGTAATTGGTTAATTGCCGGGCGCTGTCCCTATACATTACAGCCTCTTCCCCTTGTTCCCCGCTGGATCTTTAGTGCTCTTAGCCCACAGAGAAAGTTCTGTTGTGTCCCTTGTGGTTTCCGTGTTTGCATACCTTTAGTGCCTGTCTACTGACCTCGTACCTCCACCGCCTGGCCTGTCCTGCCTACCTGTCTGGACGTCTGGTTAGCCCGACTACCTGGTACCTTGCCGCACCTCGGCTGCCGCCGTTAGCTGGTCATATCAGTGGTAGCGACCTGGTGGAATCCCGCCGCAGCAAGTCCATCCCGCTTTGCGGCGGGCTCTGGTGAATACCAGGACCCACTTAGATTCCGCTCCCTGGCACGGCTAACGCCATCGCTTGCGGTGGTCCAGTGGATCCCCTATCCGTTGCACTGTTACAGAGACTCACTGCTAGATGGTTTGGAAAACGGACAGCGGGTGAAAGAAGACAGGAGCATGGTTTGGTGGAGATTCCATTGCATGTACACTTCAGGAATGGTCCCTAGCAAACTGTCCTTAACGCTGTCCCTCAAAAGCTCAACATGTGACTACCCCCAACATCAGAACCTCTTTCCCTAATGTAACCCAAAACCCTTTTACTTCAACTATGTCCAAAGCTACAACTGACCCTAATACAGAAAGTAGCTTTCGGACCCACCAAATTCCAGGCAGGGCTCGATAGACTCTAGACAAACATCAAATCTATGTTCCTCAGAAACCATGAAGTCCAAAGCTAGACCAAACAAAACTAAGACAAGAAACAAGATACCTTAGTCTGACACAACTGCTGACAATAGACAGAACAGAACAATCCAACAAAGCAGAATTAGACAGGACTAATACTTCTATACTCTGCACATAGTGTCCCATACAGCTAAACTTATAGAGACCTAATGAGCTCAGGTGCATGGTCAGATCAGCTGACAAGCAAGAATTCTCAACAGTTACCATACAGCTACTCTAAACAAACACAGACAACAAGACAGACATAACATAGACATAAACTTCTGCTGCCCTATTAAGCAAGAGAAAATAAAATGTTAAGAGGATTCCTGGCATTCGTAACATAAGTATGCAGAGGTAACTGTTGTACAAAGGTCCTGGGTCGGAGGTGGCCCAGATGATGACACCAGTATTATCAAAGGATATTGGGATCAAAGAGCTAAAGTACATTCATAGTAGTCTTCAAAAATGGAAAATTATCTATTTAAACCCAAATAAATTTTTCACCTTCACTTCCACATTTTCAAAAATTGTAAATTAAACCCCAGAACCCGGGGTGCTCGGAAGGCGTCGCCACGGGGAGGGTCGGGTTTGTTAGCCAGGACTCTGCAGATGGGGAAAAATGAAAGGTGGGTTTTGTTGGTAGTTTTTTGTGACCTAAAACCCAAAAAGGTCCGGGTTCCCCAAAGGTAACCTTGGGGGACCATCGGACTTCCTTGTAACAATTTTTAGGGAAACCCGGGACCAAAAAAAAACTTTGGGAACCTACCGGGGGGGGAGTCTAATAAACCCCGGTTTTAAAACCAGAGCCGCCCAAAGCGGGTTTTGGACTTGCTGCGGCGGAGAATTTTTAAACCCCAGTGCCCCCTCGGGGACTTGCTTGCGGTGGCAGCCAAAGCAGTGTCTTTAAACAAAGGAAAAGACGAAGCAAAGTCGGGACAGAGGAGGTCGGAAGGCGGAACGGTTGTGGTCGGATCAGGGCGAAAAAGGTTCGGTAACGGAAGTCACAAGAGCAGAAAATTTCTTAAAGGCTTAACGGAAAATTTAAAACCCGGGAAAAGGGTGCCCAAAAAGGGGGAAATGGTCCCTGAGCCTTAAAAATAAGGGGGCAAATGGCCTTTAAATCCACGAAAAACCCCGGCGCCGCGGGGCCTAAGGGGGGGCACGGCACCCGGCCCCAGGGGCGGGGAGGGTTTGGGGACCAGGGGGGGGGAACCACCCGACCCGGGGACCCGGGGGACCGCGGGGCCCCGCGGTTAAGAAAGGAGGCCCCGGCCGGGCAGGGGCGGGCGTACCCCCCGTGTTCCTCATTGTGTAATGGTTCCCCAACCACAACAATTCTAAATTGTGATAAGGTCCCCAACCACAACCAGTTTCTACTTTGGAAAAATGGTCTCCAACCACAAAGTCTACTCATTGTGAAAATTGTTCAAAACCACCAGTCTCCCAAAAATTTGTGTATGTGTCCAAACCACCCCGTTACTCTTGTGGTAATGTTCTCCAACCAAAAACCGTTTATACATTGTGAATTGTCTCCAACCAAACCAGTTACACATTGTAAAATTGGTCTCACCAAAAACCATCAAAATTTTTTGGGGAATTGTCCCCAACCACAACCGTCATATTTTGGGAAGGTGTCCCCAACCACAACATCTACACATTGTGAATTGTGTCCCAACCCAAAACCGTTACAAAACATTGTGATAAGGTGTTTCCCCAAACCCAAAAACCAGTCTACACATTGGGTAATGTTCTCCAACCACAACCCACTACATTGTAATTTGGTCCCAACAAAACCCGTTACACATTGTGGTAATTGTCTCCAACCACAACCGTCTTCTCATTGTAAAGTTGTGTTCCAACCCAACCATCTACAAACTTTGTGTAATGTTCCCCAAACCCACAACCGTCTGGGTAAAAACCCTCATGCAGCTGTTATCTGGTTTTTCAATCAGCAGGGGCCCAGTGATGCCACCAGCCAGGGGGTTGTTTCCCCCCGCCATCTTTGGTTCGGGTCCCTCTTGCTATGGCCAGTTTCACCTATAACCCTGTGGTTAATGCCCCAGGACCTGGGGGTTAATCTCCTCCCAGTTCCTTGCCCGGGCTTTAGTCCCCTGTGGCCTGGTATAAAATCTGGTCCCTTTTCAATCAATCTGTGGTTTTTTTTCACTATTTTCTTTTGGTCCTGGTGCCTCCATCCTATGGTTTGGTGTTTCTAACGAGCCTTGGTACGTGCCCTAAAAACCTGCTTTCCCAGATCTAGCTTTCTATCTTTTTTGGTTTGGGGAGGGGAAATGGGAAACATTTTGTTGAAGTGCTTGGTGGTCGAGTGGGATAGGAAACATTTGTTGGAAGTGCTTGGTGGTCGAGTGGGATAGGAAACATTTGTTGGAAGTGCTTGGTGGTCGAGTGGGATCTACAGGTTATAATAATCATGGGTTTACTTATTATTATTATTATTATTATTATTGACTGCTTCCTGTCTTGGTCCAAAGACTTTCCACCAGCCCCTGTTCCATACTCTGGGAACTATTGATCATCTAAACCACAGAAACCATCTATCTTGAACCTCTTACGCTAAATGTGCCGAATTCCTGAAAGGTTATCTCGTCCCTGTATGCCTGATTCTTGCATGACCCTGAGGTTTCGACAACATATGGTCAACATCCTATTACTCATTAAGTAAACACTCAACATATGGCCACATATGGATAGGTCAATGGACCTCCATATACCATGTTGGACACGTTCTGCGTTCTGTAGTACACATGGCAAAGAGCATCACATGCACGCATAATACAAGCGTCCACTTCACAATTGTGATATCAACACTTATATGTACGGTATCTAAAGAAAACACAAAAATGACTCTGGAACGGGGAGGTGTTTTGGCTCCTTGCCCCACAGCAGTCCCTCCCAGAAGCTGTCAGATGTCACATCCCTTCGTCTGTTAAACGCCAGGGAAAATTACGAGTGCCATGCAGGTGTCTTCTGTCCTACATCAGGCCCCTGACAGCTGAATTGCTTTTCTGGCAGGAGATTTAGGGCCTGATTTTTCATTTGGAAATAGCTGCTAGGTACTAAAAAAAAAAGGCCAGAGGAGGGTTAACCCCTCATACGCCGCAATGTGCAATAAGCAGGAATGAAATCACTTTTACATGTGGTTCCTTGTTCTGAAGGAAATCTAATCTGTGTCCTAAAGAATAAACTGGGCAAAATCAATATTGCATTATTGGCCTGTAGTCAGTGCTCAGAAATCCAGTAAAATACCAACAGTTGGCAAATTTTCCAAATTATCAGACAATTGCTCTGTGATGCAAGAACATCTAAGGATCTGTAGTGTTCATAAAGTACATGATCCCATATACCTCCTGCTTAAACGGGTACCAGCTGAACACCATCAGCTCTATACTATTTCACTTTACAAACCTATGTTAAAGGCGTTTTGCCACAAAGAAAAATTGAGGTGGGAAGTTTGTAAATTAAATTACAAACATTTTCACCATTCATTATTATTAAAAATTCTGCACCGTTTTTGTTTTAGCTGCTCCTTTAGTGATCCATTGTTTACAGCTCGTCTCCAGGGGATACGACCAGTGCTGAGAGCTCCTCACTCCTGGTCGCACATGCTCAGACATCACCTCTCCTCTCAGGCAGCTACTGAGTGTTCAAACCCCAGGAGCTGTCATTCTACTCCCGTCCTCTGTACTCCTTAGTAATTAGTCAAACAGTGCAAATAAATAAAAAAGAAACCTCAATCAGGTCTGTGCATTGATAAAGAGAACAAAAAACAAAACACAGGTTTGGTTCTTGCAGGGATTTGAACCGAGGACCCTTGTGCATGGAGGCAAAAACTTTACCTCTCAGCTACTCATAATGCTTTACATAAACAGGCCTTTCTTTGACTAGAGAGAGGAAAGGCCTGGTGATGTCATCCTGCTGGGTCACATGATCTGCAATTCAAAAAAAATCAAACATGCCCCCTTCTGAGCACACAGAGCTGAAGAGCTGGAAGCAGGAGGTATGAAATGAGATTGTGGCAAAACCCCTTTAAGCAGCATTGATGTAAAAAGCCGGGGCGGTCAACCCTGCGTGGCATTGTATTGCCACCAGCACAGCACACTTGCCAACTCTCCTGGACCAACTTGAGAGCTGGCAAGTCTCCTGCACAGAGACTGTGCCTTCATCATCCGCACCGGGGGCTGGTTTAACCCCCTAGATGCCCACAATAATGGTCACAGCAGGTGACTGACCGATGAAAGGACTCCCACTCTTCACCCATGGATACCCCTGAGAAGCGATCATGGCATCCAGAGGCCAAATAAAGTCCTCTAGGCCTGCTATCCATAGCAGCCTGTTAGGTTCTGTGACCTAGTAGGCTGCCTATCACATACAGTACAATACATAGCAATACAGTAATGTATTGCTATGTACCATAAAAGTTATCAAACAATTGCATAGTCTAGTCCCATATTCAGACTAGTAAAGAAGTCAACTCTACACGGAGGTATGATGGCAGCCCACCTAGTAGCTAAAAAGCCAACCTCCATTCAGTCCCAGCTTCCTGGAAAAAATAGCTATAGTAAAAAAGGCCTCATGAACAACCTCAGTACAATGGAGCTGTAATGCAGCGCCGATATAAAATGGTATCAGGTTTTGCCTGCAAAATGCTGCAATTTAGTGCCCATATCAACCTTCCATAGACAACCCATCTAATGCCACCATATAGTGCTCAAACATTACTGCACCTAAATGCCTAAATAATACTACTATTACACATTGCAGCATTAATAAGTGATTTCAGAGTTCATTTCAAGGAATATAATGGTGGCAATACCTGTTGGCCTGTCGTGATGAAGGAGTTAATCTTTATATTCCTATGATAGTGAAACGGTTGCATTATTGGGGTTAAACAGGGCCTCAGTAAACAAGAGTCCTGGGCATCTGCCTACTATGTCACTTCCTAATGCTAGCTCTGCTTAAAGGGGTTGTCTCACTACGAAGATTATAGTTGCAAACGTGGGGACCAAAAATCTAAGGATGTACGTCCTTGGTTACTATTGGCAAAGTGCTACGGTTTTAGAGAACGGCTGGTTTTATGTGCTTAGCAACGGTGTTTGTTTACTGGTCAGGGAAGCATTCTGTCCTGCCCAGGTCGTTTCACTTGCAAAGGAAAGGCAGTGAAGGGAGGGGCGGGATGTGTGTATTGGCAGGCAAGGAGGAGAAACAGTGAGAGGACTTGCAGGGGGGTTGTGTGTATTGGCAGTGACATGCAGGGACAAGAGGCAGTGAAGAGCGTGGGAGGGTGTATTGGCAGCCACAGGGATGTGTGTATTGGTAGCCACAGGGATGGAGGAGAGGCAGTGAAGAGGATACAATACACACAACCCCCCCTGAATGCCCTTTCTCACTGCTTCTCCTCCTTGCCTGCCAATACACACATCCCTGCCCACTCCTTTAACCTGCCTTTCCTTTGCTTTGTGCACGACTGGGCAGGACAGAATGCTTCCTGACAGTAACAAACACCGTTGCTAAGCACATGTAAACCAGCCGTTCTCTAAAACCGTAGCACTTTGCCCAAAAAGTAACCAAGGACGTACATCCTTAGATTTTTGGTCCCCACATTTTCAACTATGATCTTTGTAGTGAGACAACCCCTTTAACATGTGTATAAAGGTGAAGCCAGTGTTGGACTGTGATACCTGGAGATCCACAGTAGGGTTGACTTTTGACTCTAGGTCCTAATTGTGACTGGTACATCTGAAACTTTAATATGGTTATAGTATATATATTATATATATATTATATATATATTATAATTTAAAATATATATATTTTTATATATATTTTTATAATATTTATATATATATATATATAGTTCTTTTTTTTTTTTTTTTCAGAAGATGGGCCACCAACTGCGGCAGGATCAACAATCTGCTGAAGACTTCATCAACTTCAACAATCCAATGATGACTATTTACATGGACAGAGATAGAGCAAGGATGGTCATTGCACTTAAAGGGGTTTTGCCACGATGTAATGTTGAGTGGGATACTCCAAAACGGGTATTTAATCATTTTTCTAAATCTATGTGATTACAAAAAGTGAAGCCTGTGAGAGCTACAGCCTTGCTCAGTCCCGCTTAGTCTCCTGAAAGTTAACATTAGACACGACCAGGAGCTGACAGGAGCTGATCTGGCCGTGCTTGCATGTTTGCACTTCTTATCTGATGACTGGGAACATGAAGGAGCTTGCAAGGGGCTGGGGGAGAAAAGTGCAGTGTATGAGTCTGTTTGCTGTATAGAGAATCCACTGTTGTAATGTTATTATTTTAGTAAACTTTAGAGGTGCTCCCTGCTTCCTCGCTCTCTGCTTACCCCCTCCCTCTCACCCCTGCAGCATTCATGACTCAGCATGCTTTGTTTATTTTTCTCCTGATCAGATAAGAGGTAAGGAACTCACTTCATGGCAAAACCCCTTTAACTTTTAGCAGCAATGATGCGCTGTGCGCCTCCATAATGCAATGCGTCTATTGAGGTGCATTACATACACTAGTAGTGAGACATTATGGGCGACATGAATGAGCGGGGCTGCGAACGGGGCGCACTGAAACCGTAGCGAAGCTACATATTTATAAATTCCCTATGGCATTTTTAGGCGCATTACAGTTAGAACAGATATACCACTTTCAAAGTGGTTTACCTGATCCCTTTAAGGCAACGGTACTAAGACCTCACTAGAGAATGCCCCATTTCTGCCATCCGCAAGTAAGGTGTTCACTGATGTTGATCATGTCTTTTTGATGAAAAGTGCACACGCCATTCCTGCCATCATATTCCTAGCTTTTAGTTGCACTTGGTGAAGGTCACCGTTAATGACTCTATACACCGCCATCTACCTCTACAATGAACGTGTACAGCATCCCTCGAAGTAACTCTGCAGCTAAAGAGAAAAACATGAGATGCAAGAAGTTTTTGACACAGAGAAGCTATTGTGCTCCAAGGTTGTTGTACGAAAAAAAAATCCTTCGCTTTTCTTTCCTGGTCCTTGCAGTACAACAGAGCAGAGGGGTTCACGTGGCCCGCCTGTGATTGATGGACGCTCCCGCCACAAGGCTGGCACTGCAATCGCTGCACGGAAGAAATGGAAAGAGAGAGACTGGCAGCTGGTAGAAGCCTGCCTCATTCAATCACCAAACAGATGGGGAGTTGACATGCACATGTCCATGCATTTCGGTCGTGGATAACGCCCTCCTGTGCTCTTATCTTTAACTGTGTTATTGCCTAAAGGCTCCGTCGTCCTGTTGTGCAGTTGGAGCCGTAAGAATCAAAAATGTGCAAAAAAACGACCAATATTTCACAAAGATCTGCAGTAGAAACCTATATTTTATTTACATTGGCACTTATCCGGACAAAAGAAAGATAAATGCGGCTGTATTAGACAGGCAATGGGAAAATAGCAGAGGATGTGGGCACTTTGGCAAAATTAGCATTGGCATATCCTGCAGTGATGCTCTACAAGTTGTCAGAGACGGTTTTAGTTTATTGGGATCAAAGTGGCTACGGAGTTATTTGAGAGAACGGTGATAGGGATACCAATGTTAATGGGTGTTGTCGCTGCAGAGATTTTTTACATCAAAGCTTTTTGGGTAAGTGGTATCCTGATCATGCCCACTTTTTTTAAACCCAATATGATATGTTTAAGAATTAATACATTTCAGCTGTAGCAAACAGGTCTCCATCCAAGCAATGAATCCATTATTCAGAAGGGAAAGCTGATGGTCTAGTACCAAGCTGGGGCGAGAGTATGGAAAAGGGATAATACATTTTCGGTGTGGACCACGAAGAGCCTGAAAATGATGGTCAGACAGGATCGAGATCAAGTAGCATTAAAGAGTAGTCATGGAAAACCTGCAACTGGCAGACACGGTGTCTGACTGAGGTGACTGGAGCTAATTCTTGGGGAGCACCAGCGGAGTTGATTCTTGGGTTCCCCAGTGGAGCTAATTTTTGGGGCTCACCAGCGGAGTTGATTCTTAGGGCCCACCAGTGGAGATGATTTCTGGGGCCCACCAGTGGAGCTGATTCTTGGGGACCACCAGCGGAGTTGATTCTTGAGGTTACCAATGGAGTTGATTCTTGGGGTCGCCAGTGGAGTTGATTCTTGGGGACCACCAGTGGAGCTGATTCTTGGGGACCACCAGCGGAGTTGATTCTTGAGGTTACCAATGGAGTTCATTCTTGGGGCCACCAGTTGAGTTGATTCTTGGGGACCACAAGTGGAGCTGATTCTTGGGGACCACCAGCGGAGTTGATTCTTGAGGTTACCAATGGAGATGATTCCTGGGGCCAACCACTGGAGTTGATTCCTGGAGCCCACCAGTGGAGTTGGTTCTTGGGGCCCACCAGTGGAGTTGATTCTTCAGGCCCACCAGTGGGGTTGATTCTTGAGGCCATGACTGGAGTTGACTCTTGGGGCCAACCTGTGGACTTGATGATTAAGACTCACCAGTGGAGTTGATTCTTAAGGCTTACCAGTGGTATTGACTCTTGTGGTCCAACAGTAAAGAGATTTTTCGTTAATGTAGGCTGACATAGCCTGTGTCTCAGGTACTGACAGCGGGTAGACTCGGCCCCGAGGCGGAGAGGTGTCGGGCAGCAGATCAATCGGGCAGTCGTAAGGGCGATACGGAGGTAGAGTCTCAGCTTGCTTCTCGGAGAACACAACTACAAATTCCTGGTATGGAGTAGGAAGGCCTGACAAAGATGTGGGTGGTATCGAAGAAGCGGGAAGCACCGGGCGGGGTGTCACCAAACAGCGAGATTGACATCCTTGCCACCAACGTAAGACTTTGCCCATTTCCCAGTTGAGCAGAGGGGCGTGCCGCTGCAGCCACAGAAGACCCAGAAGGACAGACGAGGAGGACCGAGGGAGCACATAAAACACCAGTTTCTCCTTATGTAGTGCCCCTACCTGAAGGAGCAAGGGCTCAGTATGGTACTGGATCGGGTCACGGAGGATCTCCCCACTGACAGAGGAGATGACAAGAGGCTTTTCCAGACGGACCATGGGGAGGTTGTATCTAGATACCAAGGCAGCATTCACGAAATTTCCAGTGGAACCAGAGTCCAGGAAGGCGGAAACTTGGAATTGAACTCCCGGTCCGGATCCGACAAGCACGGGCATGGTCAAAAGAGGAGAGGACTTGCTCTTACCTAGGAACGCCTCTCCCACGTATCCTAGGTGCATGCATTTCCCGGACACTGAGGACGAAGTGGGCAGCCCCAGCGGAAACGTTCGGGGCTGGCACAATAGAGGCATAGATTTTCTTCACGCCGCCGGCTCAGCTTCTGTGGAGTCAAATGAGCTCTGTCCACTTGCATAGGTTCCTCCGTAGCTGGCAGGGAGGACAACTGAGGTGGCCTCTGGAATACAGGAGCTAGGCGGGGAAAACGACGACCCCTGGCAGGTTTGCGTTCCTAACGGAGCTCTTCTCGGCGTTCAGAAAAACGGATATCAATCCGAGTGGCCAAGGAGATAAAGTCACTCAAGGAGACAGGGGGATCACGGATGGATAAGGCATCCTTGACGTGGCTGGAGAGGCCTTTCTTAAAGTTAGCTGCTTAAGCCGCATCGTTCCATGATAGCTCCTTGGCGTAGATTCAGTAAGGCAGTTTCGGCACAAGAGGCTCAGGCAGATTCCTTAAACACGCTGTGGAACTCGGTGAGGAAGGCGGTGAGGGTAGCCGTGACCGGATCGTCTGTCCTACAGAGGGGTAGCCCAGACAGAAAGAGGGCTGACTACGAATGCGACCTTTGACCTCTCAATAGGGAATTGGTTTCCCATCAACTCGATGTGCAGCGAGCATTGAGTGATAAAGCCCCTGCAAGCCTTGGAGTCCCCATCAAACTTAGAGGGCATGGAAAGACGGAGCCTTCGACCAGCGGCCGGTGTGGACGCCGAAGGTGCAGCGGACGTCACAGGAGCGGGTTGTTGCTGCTGGGTGACCAGGCACTGCTGCATCATGGCGGAGAGATGGCTGAGCTGCTGGGCCTGCTGATTGATCTGCTGGGATTGCCACGCCACGATGGTGGTTAGGTCAGCGACGCTAGGCAGAGGCATCTTGGCGGAATCCATGGCCGGATCTTACTGTCACGGGCAACGGTAGTGGATCCTCTGGACCGCCGCAAATGATGGCGCAAGCCACACCAGGGAGCAGAGTCTAAGTAGGTCCCGGTTTTCACCAGAGCCCGCCGCAGCAAGTCCATCCCGCTTTGCGGCGGGCTCTGAATCTACCAAGTCGCTACCCCTGACGTGACTTCCTTGCGGAGGCAGCCGAGGTGCTGCGTGGTACAAAATTGCAAGGCGTAGACATAGTCGGGGACAGGCAGAAGGTCAGGACAGGCGGCAGAGGTTCGTGGTCAAGGACAAGCAGGAAGGTCAGGGCAGGCGGCAAGATTTGTGGTCGAGGAATGGAGGCAAATGGTATGGTACACAGTAATAGACAAGACTTCAGGAACACTTTCTCAGTAGGCTAATGGCACTAAAGATCCGGCAGGGTAACCAGGAAGAGGCAGGCCTAAATCGGGAAGC
>JAODAL010081092.1:0-12017 GCA_025379985.1 Phyllomedusa bahiana | reverse complement strand
GCCCCCTTATTAATGCCGGGGTCCCCCATAGTCTAATACTGGGGGGGTCCCCATATTCTAATCTGCCGGGTCCCCCATAGTCTAATACGCCGGGTCCCCCATAGTCTAATACGGGCCGGGGGTCCCCATAGTCTAATACTGCCGGGGACCCCCATAGTTTAATACTGCCGGGGTCCCCCTTTGTCTAATACTGCCTGGGTCCCCTATAGTCTAATACTGCCGGGGTCCCCATAGTTAATACTGCCGGGCCCCCCATAGTGTTAATCCTGCCGGGTCCCCCAAAATCTAATACTCCCGGGGTCCCCCATATCAAACTGCGGTCCCCCATAGTAATACTGCCGGGGTCCCCATAGTCTAATACTGCCGGGGTCCCCCATAGTGTAATACTGCCGGGGTCCCCATAGTGTAATACTGCCGGGGACCCCCATGTTGAAATGCTGCCGGGTCCCCCCATAGTCTAATACTGCCGGGGTCCCTCATAGTGTAATTCTGCCGGGGTCCCCCATAGTGTAATACTGCCAGGGTCCCCCAAAAGTGAAAATACGGGCCGGGGTCCCCCATAGTCTAATACTGCCAGGGTCCCGATAATCTAATACTGCCGGGGTCCCTCATAGTCTAATACTGCCGGGGTCCCCCATAGTGTAATACTGCCGGGGTCCCCCATAGTCTAATACTGCCGGGGTCCCCCATAGTCTAATACTGCCGGGGTCCCCCATAGTCTAATACTGCCGGGGTCCCCCATAGTCTAATACTGCCGGGGTCCCTCATAGTCTAATACTGCCGGGGTCCCCCATAGTCTAATACTGCCGGGGTCCCCATAGTCTAATACTGCCGGGGTCCCCCATAGTGTAATAGCCGGGTCCCCAAGTTAATCCCGGGGGCCCCCCATGAAAAACTGCCGGGTTCCATATCTAATACTCCCGGGGTCCCCATATGAAACGCGGGGCCCCCATAGGTATTCCCGGGGTCCCCATATTAATATCCCGGGGTCCCCATAGTTAATACCGGGGCCCCCCTGTAATCGCGGGGTCCCCCATATTTAATACTGCCGGGGTCCCCCATATTAATATGCCGGGCCCCCCCATAGTCTAATCTCCCGGGGGTCCCCCATATTATACTGCCGGGGTCCCCTTAGTCAATTTATGCCGGGGTCCCCATATTTAAATGGCCGGGGGTCCCCCTTTTTAAATTCCGGGGTCCCCAATTTAATATCCCGGGGTCCCCATATTTAAAATTTTGCCGGGGTCCCCCATTTTTATCTGCCGGGGGTCCCATAATTATTACTGCCGGGGGCCCCATTTTTAATCTGCCGGGGCCCCCCATATCAAATATCCGGGGCCCCATAGTCTAATACTGCCGGGTCCCCATATTTAAATCCCGGGTCCCCAAGTTAATTGGGGGGTCCCCCTATTAATTTTTGCCGGTCCCCAAATCAAATTGCCGGGTCCCCCATATTAAACTGCGGGGTCCCCCAATTTAAAATCTGCCGGGCCCCCATATCTAATCTGCGGGGCCCCCCAAAATTAAATGCCGGGGTCCCCCAAGTCAAAATACTGCCGGGCCCCCCCTATCTAATACTGCCGGGGCCCCCCTATTTAGGGGCCGGGGGCCCCCCCCAAATTTTTAAAATTGCGGGGCCCCCCATTTTAATTCCGGGTTCCCAATTTTAATCTCCCGGGTCCCCCAAGGTAATACTGGGGTTTCCCCATAATTAATACTCCCCGGGGTCCCCTATTAGCCTTAATTAAGGCCGGGGGCCCCCCATAGTTAATACCCCGGGGTCCCCAAGGGTAATTGCCGGGGGTCCCCATAGTTAATACCCCGGGGCCCCCCATATTTAATACTGCGGGGCCCCCCATATTAATACTCCCGGGGGTCCCCTTTTAATCTGCCGGGGTCCCCATATCTAAACTGCCGGGGTCCCCATGGTAATACTGCCGGGGTCCCCCATATTAATACTGCCGGGGTCCCCATATTTAATACTCCCGGGGCCCCATAGTTAATCCCCGGGGCCCCTCATAGTAATATCCCGGGGGCCCCCATATTAATACTGCCGGGGTCCCCCATGGTAATACTGCCGGGGCCCCCCATGTTAATACGCCGGGGCCCCCCAAAATTAATCTCCCGGGGGTCCCCCATAGTTTAACTGCCGGGTCCCCAAGTAAATACTGCGGGGCCCCAAGTGAATACTGCCGGGGTCCCCATGTTTATGCCCGGGGCCCCCATAGTTAAAAATCTGGGGGGTCCCCCATAGCCCTAATACTCCCGGGGGGTCCCCATAGTTAATACTGGGGGGGTCCCCAATCAAATTCTCCCGGGGTCCTCATAGTCTAAAAAAGCCGGGTCCCCAAGAAAAACTGCCGGGGTCCCCCTTTTTAAATACTGGGGGGTTCCCCCATATTTAATACTGCCGGGGGTTCCCCCAACAAATCTCCGGGCCCCCTCTATCTAATACTGCCGGGGGTCCCCAATTTAAAACTCCCGGGGGTCCCCCAAGTTAATAGCCGGGCCCCCCATGGGAAATTTGCCGGGTCCCCAAGTTAATACTCCCGGGGGGTCCCCATGTAATACTGCGGGGGGTCCCTAATTAAATTCCCCGGGGTCCCCCTATTTAAATCTGCGGGGTCCCCCATATTTAATCGCCGGGCCCCCATAGTGTAAACTCCCGGGGGTCCCACTTTTAAATTCCCGGGGTCCCCCCAAAGCTAATACTCCCGGGGTCCCCCATGCTAAATGCCGGGGCCCCCAAATCAAATACTGCGGGTCCCCATATTAATATCCGGGGGCCCCCCATAGTTAATTCCCGGGGGTCCCCCATACAATCTGCGGGGCCCCCATAGTCTAATCTCCCGGGGTCCCCAAGTCAAATACTCCCGGGGGCCCCCCATAGTTAATTTTTGGGGGGTCCCCAAAACTAACTGCCGGGCCCCCCTGTCTAATACGCCGGGGTCCCAAAGTTAATACTGCCGGGGTCCCCATAGTCTAAATCTGCCGGGGTCCCCATATTAATCTGCCGGGGTTCCCCCATAGTCTAATACTGCGGGGTCCCCCATACTAATACTGCCGGGGTCCGCATTGTCTAGTACTGCCGGGGTCCCCCATAGTCTAATACTGCCGGGGTCCCTCATAGTCTAATACTGCCGGGGTCCCCCATAGTCTAATACTGCCGGGGTCCCCCATAGTCTAATACTGCCGGGGTCCCCCTTTGTCAAATACTTGCCGGGTCCCATAGTCTAATACTACGGGGTCCCCCATAGTGTAATTCTGCCGGGGTCCCCCATAGTGTAATGCTGCCGGGGTCCCCCATAGTCTAATACTGCCGGGGTCCCCCATAGACTAATACTGCCGGGGTCCCCCATAGTCTAATACTGCCGGGGTCCCCAAATGAAAATACTGCCGGGGCCCTGGGTTAACTCCGGGTCCCCCATAGTTAATACTGCCGGGGTCCCCCATAGTGAAATACTGCCGGGGTCCCCCATAGTATAATGGCGGGTCCCATAGTCTAATACTGCGGGGTCCCCATAGTCTAACTGCCGGGGTCCTCCATAGTCTGATACTGCCGGGGTCGCCCATAATCTGATACTGCCGGGGTCGCCCATAGTCTAATACTGCCGGGGTCCCCCATAGTGTAATACTGCCGGGGTCCCCCATAGGCTAATGCTGCCGGGGTCCCCCATTAATCTGGGGGGGTCCCTCATAGTTAATACTCCCGGGCCCCATAGTTAATACCCCGGGGGCCCCCAAAAGTGTAATACGGCCGGGGTCCCCCCATAGTCTAATACTCCCGGGGGTTTCCCCCATAGTCTAATACTGCCGGGGTCCCCCATAGTCTAATACTGCCGGGGTCCCCCATAGTGTAATACTGCCGGGGTCCCCCATAGTCTAATACTGCCGGGGTCCCCCATAGTCTAATACTGCCGGGGTCCCTCATAGTCTAATACTGCCGGGGTCCCCCATAGTGTAATACTGCCGGGGTCCTCATAATCTAATACTGCCGGGGTCCCTCATAGTCTAATACTGCCGGGTCCCCATAGTTAATACTCCCGGGGGTCCCCCCCTAAATACTGCGGGGTCCCCCATAGTTAATTACTCCCGGGGTCCCCATAGTCTAATACTGCCGGGGTCCCCCATAGTCTAATACTGCCGGGGTCCCCATAGTGGAATACTGCCGGGGTCCCCAAAGTGTAATAAGGCGGGGGTCCCCATAGTGGGGCCCCCATAATCTAGCCGGGGTCCCCATAGTCTAATACTGCCGGGGTCCCCCATAGTCTAATACTGCCAGGGTCCCCCATAGTCTAATACTGCCGGGGTCCCTCATAGTCTAATACTGCCGGGGTCCCCCATAGTGTAATGCTGCCGGGGTCCCCCATAGTCTAATACTGCCGGGGTCCGCCATAGTCTAATCCTGCCGGGGTCCCCCATCGTCTAATACTGCCGGGGTCCCTCATAGTCTAATACTGCTGCGGTCCCCTATCGTCTAATACTGCCGGGGTCCGCATTGTCTAGTACTGCCGGGGTCCCCCATCGTCTAATACTGCCGGGGTCCGCATTGTCTAGTACTGCCGGGGTCCCCCATAGTGTAATACTGTCGGGGTCCCCTAGTTAATACTGCCGGGTCCCCCAAGTCTAAATACTGCCGGGTCCCCCATAGTTAATACTGCCGGGGGTCCTTTTCTCCAGGGTCCCCTTTAAACTCCCGGGGGTTTCCCCATAGTGTAATGCTGCCGGGGTCCCCCATAATACTGCCGGGGTCCCCCAGAGTCGAATCCGGCCGGGGTCCCCCCTAGTGTAATCCTGCCGGGGTCCCTCATAGTCTAATACTGCCGGGGTCCCCCAAAGTGTAATCCTGCCGCTGTCCCCCATAGTGTAATACTGCCGGGGTCCCCAAAATCTAATATTCCGGGCGGGTCCCATAGGTAATGTTTCCCGGGGTCCCCATAGTCTAATACTGCCGGGGTCCCCCATAGTCTAATACTGCCGGGGTCCCCCATAGTCTAATACTGCCGGGGTCCCCCATAGTGTAATGCTGCCGGGGTCCCCCATAGTGTAATGCTGCCGGGGTCCCCCATAGTCTAATACTGCCGGGGTCCCCCATAGTCTAATACTGCCGGGGTCCCCCATAGTCTAATCCTGCCGGGGTCCCCATAATCTAATACTGCCGGGTCCCTCATAGTCTAATACTGCCGGGGTCCCCCATGGTCGAATACTGCCGGGGTCCCCCATAGTGTAATCTGGGGGTCCCCATAGTTATACTGCCGGGGTCCCCCATGTTAATACTGCCGGGGTCCCCTATAGTCCCTATAATACTGCCGGGGTCCCCATAATCTAATACTGCCGGGGTACCTCATAGTCTAATACTGCCGGGGTCCACCATAGTCTAATACTGCCGGGGTCCCCCATAGTCTAATACTGCCGGGGTCCCCCATAGTGTAATACTGCCGGGGTCCCTCAGTTTTAATACTGCCGGGGCCCCTCCATAGTTAATACTGCGGGGTCCCATCATCAAATACTGCCGGGGTCCCCATAGTTAATCTCCCGGGGTCCCCATATCTAATACGCCGGGGTCCCCCAAAATCAATACTGCCGGGTCCCTCATAGTCTAATACTCCCGGGTCCCCCATAGTGTAATGCTGCCGGGGTCCCCCATAGTCTAATACGCCGGGGTCCCCCCTCGTCTAATCCTGCCGGGGTCCCCCATAGTCTAATACTGCCGGGGTCCCCCATAGTGTAATTCTGCCGGGGTCCCCCATAGTGTAATACTGCCGGGGTCCCCCATAGTGTAATACTGCCGGGGTCCCCATAGTAATACTGGCGGGGGTCCCATATTAATACTGCCGGGGTCCCTCATAATCTAATACTCCATAGTGTAATACTGCCGGGGTCCCCCATAGTGTAATGGTGCCGGGGTCCCCCATAGACTAATACTGCCGGGGTCCCCCATAGACTAATACTACCGGGACCCCCAAAGTGGAATACTGCCGGTGTCCCCCAAAGTCTAATACTGCCGGGGTCCCCCATCGTGTAATACTGCGGGGTCCCTCATAGTCTAATACTCCCCAGGGTCCCCCTAGTCAATACTGCCGGGTCCCCAAATCAATCTGCCGGGTCCCCAAATCTAAAACTGCCGGGGTCCCCCATAGTGTAATGCTGCCGGGGTCCCCATAGTTATACTGCCGGGGTCCCCCATACTATACTGCCGGGGTCCCCCATAGTCTAATACTGCCGGGGTCCCCCATAGTCTAATACTGCCGGGGTCCCTCATAGTCTAATACTGCCGGGGTCCCCCATAGTCTAATACTGCCGGGGTCCCCCATAGTCTAATACTGCCGGGGTCCCCATAGTCTAATACTGCCGGGGTCCCCCATAGTCTAATACTGCCGGGGTCCCCATAGTGTAATACTGCCGGGGTCCCCCATAGTGTAATACTGCCGGGGTCCCCCATAGTGTAATACTGCCGGGGTCCCCCATAGTCTAATACTGCCGGGGTCCCCCATAGTGTAATACTGCCGGGGTCCCCCATAGTGTAATACTGCCGGGGTCCCCCATAGTCTAATACTGCCGGGGTCCCCCATAGTCTAATACTGCCGGGGTCCCCCATAGTCTAATACTGCCGGGGTCCCCATAATCTAATACTGCCGGGGTCCCCCATAGTGTAATGCTGCCGGGGTCCCCCATAGTCTAATACTGCCGGGGTCCCCCATAGTCTAATACTGCCGGGGTCCCCCATAGTGTAATGCTGCCGGGGTCCCCCATAGTGTAATGCTGCCGGGGTCCCCCATAGTCTAATACTGCCGGGGTCCCCCATAGTGTAATGCTGCCGGGGTCCCCCAGAGTGTAGCCGGGGTCCCCATAGTCTAATACTGCCGGGGGCCCTCATAGTCTAATACTGCCGGGGTCCCCCATGTGTAATATGCCGGGTAAAAAAAAAAAAAAAAAAAAAAAAAAAAAAAAAAAAAAAAAAAAAAAAAAAAAAAAAAAAAAAAAAAAAAAAAAAAAAAAAAAAAAAAAAAAAAAAAAAAAAAAAAAAAAAAAAAAAAAAAAAAAAAAAAAAAAAAAAAAAAAAAAAAAAAAAAAAAAAAAAAAAAAAAAAAAAAAAAAAAAAAAAAAAAAAAAAAAAAAAAAAAAAAAAAAAAAAAAAAAAAAAAAAAAAAAAAAAAAAAAAAAAATGGGGGTTTTTAATTTTCGGGGGGTCCCTAAAAGTTAATACTCCGGGGGTCCCCCATAGTTAATACTGCCGGGGCCCCCAAAATTAAATACTCCCCGGGTCCCCATTTTTAAAAAAGGGGGGGCCCCCATAAAAAAAGCCGGGGTCCCCATTTTCCCCCCCCCAAAATCCCCCGGGGGGCCCCCCAATTTTTAAATTGCGGGGCCCCAATTTTAATCCCGGGGCCCCCATATTAAATACTCCGGGGCCCCCCAAAGGTAATCGCGGGGTCCCCTTATTTAAATTGCCGGGGCCCCCATGTCAACCCCGGGGGCCCCAAGTTAATCCCGGGGCCCCCCCGTAATCGGGGGGGGTTCCCCATAAAAACTGGGGGGTCCCCCCTTTTTAATCGGGGGGGCCCCAAATTAATACCCCGGGGCCCATATTTAAAGGGGGGGGGGGGGTTTTTTCCCCAATTTACTGGGGGGGCCCCCCCCTTTAATACCCGGGGCCCCTTTTTAAAACTGCCGGGGCCCCCAAATTTTTGGGGTCCCCCGAAAGGGGGCCCCCCCTCGGGGGCCCCCATTTTTTCTCCCGGGGTCCCCCTAGTTAATCCCGGGGGTCCCCCATTTTTAAAACCCCCCCTTTTAATTTTCCCCCCCTATTAAACTCCCCCCCCCCAAAAAGGGGGGGCCCCCCCCCTTTAAATTTTCCCCCCCCCCAAAAAAATTCCCGGGGGCCCCAAAAAAATTACTCCGGGGTCCCCCATAGTTAATACCCGGGGCCCCCATAGTGAAAACTCCCGGGGGCCCCCTAGAAAAAATTGCCGGGGCCCCCATGAAAAATTGCGGGGCCCCCAAGTTTTCCCCCCGGGGCCCCCCAATTTAAATCGGGGGGTTTTCCCCCCAATGAAATACTCCCGGGGCCCCCTTTTAATCCCGGGGGGGCCCCTTTAATATGCGGGCCCCCCTTTTAAATTCCCGGGGTCCCCCAAGTCTAATATGGGGGGTCCCCAAATTTAAACTGGGGGGCCCCCCCAATTTTTGGGGGAAAATACCCCGGGGGCCCCCAAGTGTAATTGCGGGGTCCCCATATTTAAATTTCCCGGGGCCCCCTTTTTTATCCCGGGGCCCCCCTTAATACTCCGGGGCCCCCCATATTTTTTTTGGGGTCCCCCTTTTTAATCGGGGGGCCCCTATCAATACTCCCGGGGGCCCCCCTTTTTTTTCCCCGGGGCCCCCTTTTAAAACTCCGGGCCCCTAGTTAATATCCCGGGGGCCCCAATTAATACTCCGGGGGCCCCCAAAATTTTTAAATACTGGGGGGTCCCCCATAGTTAATATGGGGGCCCCAAATTTAATACTCCCGGGGTCCCCCAATTGAAAAACTGCCGGGGCCCCTCATAGTCAAAATACTCCCCGGGGCCCCCCAAGTCTATACTGCCGGGGCCCCTCTAGTCAAATACTGCCGGGGTCCCCCCGAAATATGCCAGGGCCCCCCCCCCATTTTTAAATACTCCCGGGGGTCCCCCTAGTTAAACCCCGGGGCCCCCATATCTAATATCCCCGGGGTCCCATAGTTAATACTGCCGGGGTCCCTCTGTTAATATGCCGCGGTCCCCCATAGTCAAAAATTCCCGGGGGGGCCCCTCATAGTCTATACCCCGGGTTTTTCCCCCATCGTTAAATACTGCCGGGGTCCCCCATAGTTAATACCCCCGGGGTCCCCCAAGTCAAAATACCCCCAGGGTCCCCCATAGTCTAATACTGCCGGGGGCCCCAATATCCTATTCCGGCGGGGGGCCCCATAGACTAATACTGCCGGGGTCCCCCCATCGCTAATACTCCCGGGGGTCCTCCACATCTAATATGCCGGGGTCCCCATCGTCTAAAACGCCGGGGTCCTCCATCGTCAATACTGCCGGGGCCCCCTTGTCAAATACTGCTGGGGTCCCCCATGTCTAATACTCCCGGGGGGTCCCCATAGTCAATACGCCGGGTCCCCCATAGTCTAAACCGGGGCCCTCCTAGTCTAATACTGCGGGGTCCATCATAGTCTAAAACACCGGGGTCCCCATCGTCTAATACGCCGGGGCCCTCATAGCTAACTCTGGGGGGGTCCCTCAATCAATACTCCGGGGGCCCCTATAGTCAAAATACTCCCCGGGGTCCCCAATCTAATACTCCCGGGGCCCTCCTGTTAATACTCCCGGGGTCCCCCATTTAAATACTCCCGGGGTCCCCAAGTCTAATAACTGCCAGGGCCCCGTTCAAAATACTGCGGGGGTCCCCAAAATTTTAAGGGCCCGGGGTCCTCCCATTTTAAATACCCCGGGGTCCCTCATGTCTATTACTGCCGGGGTCCCTCAATTAATACTGCGGGCCCCCCATAGTGAATACTGCCGGGGGGTCCCCCATATTTTAATTGCGGGGGTCCCTCTAGTTATACTGCCGGGGTCCTCATAGTCTAATACTGGGGGGTTTCCTCCTAGTCTAATACTGCCGGGGGCCCCCATAGTGTACTGCTGCCGGGGACCCCATAGTCTAATACTCCGGGGTCCCCCATAGTGTAAAAATCCCGGGGACCCCTCAGTCTAATTCCCGGGGGTCCCTCATAGTCTAAATGCCGGGTCCTCCATAGTTAATACTGCCGGGGTCCTCCATAGTTAATACTGCGGGGGTCCTTGTCTAATACTGCCGGGACCCTCAAGTCAATACGCCGGGGTCCCCCATAGTTATAGCCCCCGCTCTCCTCTCGTCCCTTCCTCCTTGTCCGGTCTCGCTCTGTCTTTTCCCTCCTTGCCCCGGCCTCGCTCTCGTCTCCTCCTCCTTTCCCCCCCTCGTCGTTTTTTTCCCTTTCCCCGTCCCGGCCCTCGTCCGTTTCTTTCCCCCTGCCCGGGGCCTCGTCTCGTCTCCTCCTCCTTTGTCCCCTCGCTCTTGTCCCTTCCTCCTTGTCCCGGCCTCGCTCTCGTCTCTTCCTCCTTGTCCCGGCCTCGCTCTCGTCTCTTCCTCCTTGTCCCGGCCTCGCTCTCGTCTCTTCCTCCTTGTCCCGGCCTCGCTCTCGTCTCTTCCTCCTTGTCCCGGCCTCGCTCTTGTCTCATCCTCCTTGTCTCGGCCTCGCTCTCGTCTCTTCCTCCTTGTCCCGGCCTAGCTCTTGTCTCTTCCTCCTTTTCCCGGCCTCGCTCTCGTCTCTTCCTCCTTGTCCCGGCCTCGCTCTCGTCTCTTCCTCCTTGTCCCGGCCTCGCTCTCGTCTCTTCCTCCTTGTCCCGGCCTCGCTCTCGTCTCTTCCTCCTTGTCCCGGCCTCGCTCTCATCTCTTCCTCCTTGTCCCGGCCTCGCTCTCGTCTCTTCCTCCTTGTCGGGCCCTCGCTCTTGTCTCTTCCTCCTTGTCAGGCCCTCGCTCTTGTCTCCTCCTCTTTTTCCCGGCCTCGCTCTCGTCTCTTCCTCCTTGTCCCGGCCTCGCTCTCGTCTCTTCCTCCATGTTCTGGCCACGCTTTTGTCTCTTCCTCCTTGTCCCGGCCTCGCTCTCGTCTCTTCCTCCTTGTCCCGGCCTCGCTCTCGTCTCCTCCTCTTTGTCCCGGCCTCGCTCTAGTCTCTTCCTTCTTATCCCACTTTCGTCTCTTCCTCCTTGTCCTTTCCTTGTTCTCGTCTCTTCCTCCTTGTCCCGGCCTCGCTCTCGTCTCTTCCTCCTTGTCCCGGCCTCGCTCTCGTCTCTTCCTCCTTGTCCCGGCCTCGCTCTCGTCTCTTCCTCCTTGTCCCGGCCTCGCTCTCGTCTCTTCCTCCTTGTCCCGGCCTCGCTCTCGTCTCTTCCTTTTTATCCTTACCTCGCTCTCGTCTCTTCCTCCATCTCCTAGCCTCGTTCTTGTCTCTTCCTCCTTGTCCCGCCCTCGCTCTCGTCTCTTCCTCCATCTCCCGCCCTCGCTCTCGTCTCTTCCTCCTTGTCTCGGCCTCGCTCTCGTCTCTTCCTCCTTGTCCCGATCTCGCTCTCATCTCTTCCTCCTTGTCCTGGCCTCGCTCTCGTCTCTTCCTTTTTATCCTTACCTCGCTCTCTTCTTTCCTCTTTGTCCGGGCCCTGTCTTCCATTTTTTTTTTTTTTTTTTTTTTTTTTTTTTTTTTTTTTTTTTTGTGTTTTTTTTTTTTTTTTTTTTTTTTTTTGTTTTTTTTTTTGTTTTTTTTTTTTTTTTTGTTTTTTTTGTTTTGTTTTTTTTTTTTTTTTTTTTTTTTTTTTTTTTTTTTTTTTTTTTTTTTTTTTTTTTTTTTTTTTTTTTTTTTTTTTTTTTTTTTTTTTTTTTTTTTTTTTTTTTTTTTTTTTATTTTTTTTTTTTTTTTTTTTTTTTCTTTTTATTTTTTTTTTTTTTTTTTTTTTTTTTTTTTTTTTTTTTTTTTTTTTTTTTTTTTTTTTTTTTTTTGTTTTTTTTTTTTTTTTTTTTTTTTTTTTTTTTTTTTTTTTTTTTTTTTGTTTTTTTTTTTTTTTTTTTTTTTTTTTTTTTTTTTTTTTTTTTTTTTTTTTTTTTTTTTTTTTTTTTTTTTTTTTTTTTTTTTTTTTTTTTTTCTCTTCCCTTTCCGGGGCCCCTCCTCTTTTTCCCTTTCCCCCCTTTTTGTTCCCCCTTCTTTTCCCCCTCTCCCCCGGCCCCCTCTCTCCCCCCTTTTTCCCGCCTCGCTTCGTCTTTCCCCCTTTTCCCCCCTTTTCCCCCTCCCCCCCCTTTTTTTTTCCCCCCCCCGCTTGTCTCTTCCCCCTTTGTCCCGGCCCCTTCGTCTTTCCTCCTTTCCCACCCCCCTTTCTCCCTTTCCCCTTTTTTTCCCCCCTCCTGCTCCCCCTCCTTTTTCCGCCTGGGCTCCCCCTTCTTTTTCTCTTTTGGGGTTCCCTTTTTTTTT
>JAODAL010081091.1:0-12018 GCA_025379985.1 Phyllomedusa bahiana | reverse complement strand
TAGCCCCCAGCAAAAAATGCAAACAAGGGTGATTGAGGGCGGGCATATGTTAAGTGCAGGTTTTTATATTATAGTATCGTGGTGTTTTTAATGGAAAAGGAAAGCATTAAGAGAAATGACGATGCACCTGACGTCAGGAAACCAGTGTATTTAACCCGGACATTCACAACATGTTACCATACCGTGAACAAGGGCAAAGTTTGACGCCCGAAACGCGTTGGTTTCTTTGCTACAACTTTTTACCCTCTGCACTATTGCATTTATTATGAATAAAGATTTGAACTTTTATACTCCATTGGCTGAAAAAGTTCCTACTTACTTGCATTTTGGGTCCTGCGACTGAGGACGGAGGAACAGCCGGAAGGAAAAGAAACCTTACACAGGGACGGACCAGGTGAACGCTACAATCAAGGTGAGCTAACGCCCTACAAGCTTTGTGTGGTTTTACAGGAGAGGTATAGTCAATGTCCAGTTCAACTAAAATGGTGGTTCAAAGACTCCTTTTTCCGGCACTTTTTAATCTGTGGGTCAGAAAGGTTTAATGGTCATACTGCGGTCCAGGACAGGTATAGTCAATGTCCAGTTCAACTAAAATGGTGGTTCAAAGACTCCTTTTTCCGGCACTTTTTAATCTGTGGGTCAAGCAGGTTTGAGGGTCATGCTGCGGTACAGGACAGGTATAGTCAATGTCCAGTTCAACTAAAATGGTGGTTCAAATACTCCTTTTTACGGCACTTTTTAATCTCTGGGTCATGCGGGTTTTGGGGTCATGCTGCGGTCCAGAACAGGCATAGTCAATGTCCTGTTCAACTAAAATGGTGGTTGAAAGACTCCTTTTTCCAGCACTTTTTAATCTGTGGGTCAAGCAGATTTAAGGGTCATGCTGCGTTCCAGGCATAGGTGTAACTTTAGGGGGGTACAGAGGGGACTGGTCCCCCCCACTTGTTTCTGGGTGGAAAACGGTCCCCCCACTTTTTAGCCACTTCAATAAAAAATAATCCATATGAAAGTATGAGAATACGATAAGTGGGAGAGCAGAGTGCAGAGAGGACGAAGTTAACCCTTTGCCTCCTATATTTCTGTGCATTGTGGGGGGGACAGAGTAGGTAGCAGCCTCAAGTGTCAGTGCAGAGTGAGAGCAGCGCTGATTGGTAGAGCGGGAGTCAGCAGGGGCTGCTTTACCAACAAGAACGCTGCTCATAATCCAGCACATTCTGTATCTGGGGCTGTATCTTTCCCTCCCATTGTATACCACTTCCCTTATGCTGAGCCCTCATCAGATAAGAAGGGAAGCTCCTGCTGAATGCCATCTACACAAATACAGGAGACAGGTAAGGAGGGGACAAGGGTGCCAGGCGTTGTGTGTGCATGTAAGTAGGGTATGTACTGTATAAGTGAGATGTGTATATACTGTACAGCCATGTTTCTAGCCATGTCACTACTTCCGGGGGAAATGAAAGTGAATGGGGCCGGTCCCGCAGCATTTTAGAAGTGTGGACTGGCCAGCGCATACTTCTTAAACACCCAGCATATAGCAGAGTGCACAGTACGCCCCGCTATACACCTTGTGAACATACCTTAATGGTCATTCATGCAGAAGATCTGATAGCTGATTCTGGGACGGATTCATTGCTGGATCTGCCTCAGAACCGGCATCCGATCTGGCAGGAAAATGATTTATATTATACCCTATGTAAAATCAGTGTCGTTGTTTAGATGACACTGATTTTACTTGAGTATTTTCGGCGTTTACTGTCAGCGCCTACAGAGAATTGTTCGAGGTGTTTTATGCACTAAAAGATAGGAGGGAGACATCTGCCTCAGGTAGTCTGAGGCGTGTGCTCGTTGGAAATCTACGTTTGCAAGTGTTGAATTTCCAAAAAATAAACGACACTGTTAGTGCTGAAAACTGTCATGTAAACCCACCCCAAATGTGTAGTCTGTGTTCAATATATGTATATATACACACACAATTTCTAGGGTACCTTGTCTAATGTAGTTAGTCTCTGGGGTACAGTGTGTATCGCAATAACCTTTGGGGTACGGTGTAATAATGTACGGTGAATAATGCAAGTGTCTGGGGTACGGTGTGTAAACTAATCTCTGGGGTACAGTGGTGTACAGTAGTAATCTCGGGGGTGCGGTATGTAATGTAATCTCTGGGGTACAGTGGGTAATGTAGTAATCTCTAGGGTACAGTGAGTAATGTGATATCTGGTGTATGGTGTGTAATGTAGTAACCTCTGGGATAAAGTGTGTAATGTAATCTCTGGGGTACAATGGGTAATGTAATCTCTGGGGTATGGTGTAATGTAATCTCTGGAGAACAGTGAGTAATGTGATTAATTTCTAGGGATCAGTGTGTAACATAATACATTTTTGGGATGCAGTGAATTATATTATTTCTTGAGTAAAATGTGCAATTCATTTCTAATGTGCAGTTAGTAATATAATTTCTATGTGTAATATAATTAATTTCTTGGGTGCAGTGAGTGATGTCATTTCTGGTGTATGGAATGCAATAAAATACATTTTGGGGTACAGAATGTGACATAAATGATTCCTAGGGAAACAGTAAGATATGGCTCTTTTTATTTTCCATCATTCTATTGTGTGTATAACAAATTTAATGGAGTAATGATGGGGGATGAGAGGGGTTAAGCAAAATTTGCTGCATTGTACAACATTTTTTTATTTCCATCTAGAGGGGGAAATATTATAGATGGGCTGGTTCGGCTTTATTGCCAGGGCTGCTTTTTAGTCCCAGTCCAGTTCTAAACTTCAATAATTAAAGATACACTCATAACCTTATGGATTGCACCAAAAGTGTTTGCCACAAGGACTCCGTCCGGACCTGCTGGGGGTGCTCACAGCACTCCTCAAGACCTCCTAGCTGGGCTAGAGGGGGCCGATTCACTGCAGGGAGAGGAGGGGAGAGAAGGAAAGGAAGGGGAAGTGAAAGGGAGGGCGAGAGAAGGAGGGAGGAATAGGAAGATAAGGGATAAGAGAGAAAATTGGTCCCCCCCACTTTTTGAACAAAAGTTATGCCCTTGATTCCAGGACAGGGATAGTCAATGTCCAGTTCAAGTAAAATGGTGGTTCAAATCATACTGCCTTCTGGCACTTTTTAATTTGTGGGTCATGCAGGTTTAAGGGTCATGCTGTGGTACAAGACAGGGATAGTGAATGGTCTGTGATTTTTTTTCTGTGGCTTTTATAACCTAAGTGTGTTGCCTAAGATGTAGCATGTATCCATTTGACTGTTGTGGATGTTAATTCCAGCTTCTCCAGCCCTGTTTGGGTGTAAGAATGAAGGTGTTGTTCCTCTCCCATAGACTTTAATGGTCATCGGCGATAATCGACTATCGGATATCGGCATGATAATTGCCGATATTGACTATCGGATCGATAACGATAGTTGACACAATCGCTCATCACTAGTAAGAACCTTTGGCCTAATTTCTCCCTTACAATTTGTATGTTTCTTCCCTACCTAGCCTGCATTCTTGGCATCCCACCATCCCTCTTGTATGGTCCTTGATTGATCCTGTCGCCCAGAAAAGAGATTGGGTTCTTCATCCCTCCGGGCACTACCTTCAATAGAAAAGTGGGGAAAATGGATCTCTTCCTTATATCATTAATATGCGTCACCACCTCTTATTCAGACAATACTGGTCAATGGAGGGTACCACAAAGCAGTAAGGTGCTCTGTTAGGCCTTGTCCCCACAGCACGGTTTTTCAGCCGGTTCTCGGTTTTGAAATCCGGCTGCAAACCGGCTGAAAAACTTTTACACGGACCTCGATGGAAAATCCGTGCAGCAGTCCCCATTGCACGGATTTTCCACCCGGCGGTTTTCAGACCGCCGGCAGTCCGAAAGACACAGAACATGTTCATTCTTCCGTCCGGTTTTCGGACGGAATATGAACATGCGAATGTGAAGGGGGAGTGCAGCCGTGTGCACGGCCTTAAATCAGGAAAAATACCGGTCGGTTAAACCGACCAGTATTTGTCCTGTGCCGTGTAAACGGCCTTACTGTCATCCATTTCTTGGTATTATTATATGATGAATTTGACATATTCAACCAACTTTTGGCCCACAGAGCTCATGAACATTATTCACTGAGTCGTTCGTAACATTTTTCTTTTCCACAGAAATTCCATTTTTAATGAGATTCCTCGACTTTGTTTCCAGCCATCTGTTTCTGGCACAGGAAGTAGCTATCTGACAGTCCTTGTTAATGTTATAGCTGACGATAATTTGGACTTTTTTGGCTAAAATTGCTATGGCTCTTCTCATTCTTCACTTTCAAAGCCCTTTATGGAGGTAAGGGTTTTCCTAATCAGATCTCCAGATTGCCACCCTTGGGGTATTACTTGCTGAAGAACTATCTAACAAGCTGAAATACTAGTGTAGGCAAGACTTGAGACGGATAGGTCGTAGAAAGGGCAGGAGAAGAGTCCAACCACGGTAGCTGAGCAGACTTAAGAACCAGCTTGGAGTTGTTTACAGGGATGCATTGCAGATGTAGGCAGATAAGCCAAAAGTGATAAAGAACAGATGTAATAAAAACAGAAAGCTTGTCGTCACAAATATAAAATAAAGCAAAACACCCAGAACTCTTTTACAAGCAGATAATTTGGCAGGAAAGAGAAAAAGAGCGACTAAATTCACATGCTGATGACATTATTGGCATACACTGGAAAGTCCTGCAATACTAATCATGTATATTGCAATGCTAGAGCATCAAACTGATAAATAATCGGCCATTTTAGCTCATGTAGGGCTACGTAACTGTCATCTGGTATCTGTCATCCCTCTATTCTCTGTCTTATAGTGAAAAAACCTTTCTCAACCATAAAACTGGTGTCTTCTTACGTGACAGAAAAGCCTAAGGGCATGTCCCCACTGCACAGGTTTGCGGACAGTTTTTCAGACGGGTTGTGGTTTTGCAGACCGTCTGAAAAACCGTCCGCAAACGAGCACAACGGGATCCTATGGAAAACCTGTGCAACAGTCCCCACTGCACAGGTTTTCCGTACGGCGGTTTTTACACCCGCGGGCCACCCGAAAAAGATTGAACATGCACATTCTTCTGTCCGGTTTTCAGGTGGTAAAAGTGCAAATGAATGTGAAGGGGGAGAGATTTTTTACTGCTCATCGCTGTGTAAACGGGCCCTAAGGGCCCCTCATTCAAAAGGATCCATGTGCAGTTGATACCTCTGCAATCCCTATAAATACACTGCTTCTAAGAGATATACTATCGGTGTAGTTCAGAGAGGAAGTAAGTAGCTAGCTTCTCCTCCGACTTCCGCATTAAAGGGGTTTCCGAGTGGAGAAAAAATGTCTAAATTGGATCTCCCCAGAGTTGGGCACTATTGTAATACAATTTTATTAAAGTTTATGATATTCTATACCAGTTGATTTCTGTGTTTCAAGGCACACAAAATTACTGAGCACCCTCTCATTAAATAACTCTGTGTCAAGCCCAGGAGATCAAAAGAATTTAGATTTTTTCAGGGCAGCCTTTGGAGCTGCACCTTTATGCTACTGCCGCCCAAGGCATTCAAAATGAGGGCGGAAACAGGGGGCATGAGTGCAAATATAGCAGTATAAGCCATATCAGTTGCCATGGGGCGCAGGGCTTGAGGGGGCCCACTCAGGTACAAGGACTTCTTTTTATAAGATTGGTGGCTTTCTGCTATCTACCACTACTATGTAGGTTCTCTGAAATATGGAGGTATTATTTATACTTCTAATTATTGCTATTTATACTGCTGTTTTAGCCTCCTATCATAAAGTGGTGGGGACCTGTATTATTTTGCTGTGGGGCCCTATGAGTTCTAGTTGTGCCCTTGACAGGGGGCACACAGTGAGACTGAAGTTGGAAGGGTGGAAGATGGACAAAGTACAGCAAAGGAACCTCAGGCTTCACAGGATAAAGTAAAGCGGCCTTCAGTCAAAAAATGCTGCTGCTCAGTTTACGAGAAGAGAGGTTACATATATCTAAAAAAAAAATAAAATCACAGGGAGATGAATGAAGACCGAGGCAAGCAATTTGAGAATTTTTCTTCTTTTGGCTTGCTGGACTCCTGCTTTAATACAAATCATTCTAAATGAGTGCCATGAAAATAATAATATTACTCTAGAGAGCAGATTATTCGGCCCACAGCTGTGGGGTGAGCACATAGGGCGACATTTCCCAACAAGGCAACGAAAGTTTTTTGGTCTATTTTGCGCCCAAACCACTTTTGACGCCATATTCTTGTTGTAAATGAACTGTTGTACACCAAAACTAGGCGCATTATACGCCGGGCACGACACTTTGTAATGCGCCTAAATATGTGCGCATCTTGAGGCGCATTTCATATGCTATGCGCCTCTGTCAGGCAATGCACCTTGATAGGCGCATTACATATACCACCAATGATATGCTTTGTGCCGTGAGTTGCGCAATGCGCCTTTTTTGACGCGATTCGCCTTTTAAGGCACATTACGTTTTCTATGTAAGGTATACCTGACGCCAGTTTTTGGAAATGATTGGACTTTCTGGCGCACTTTACACTGATTTAATGTGCCTAAAACTGGCGTGGAAACACCACTTTTCTGACATGTCGCCCATAGTATCGACCATCCAGTGTTCCAGGATGAAGCATACATACAAAAAGTTCTCTGCACCCGATATCTTAGATGGTTCTTTTAGTAAATTTAGCATGATCTCAGAAGGTCCTGTGGTAATAGGAAAATTAGTGTAGAACCCCTTTCAAAGATTCCACCTGCAGATACAGATATGCAAACAATTTTATGGCACTTTTAACCACATCTGCTTTCTCATTTCACAGAAATGTATCCTGTAATTTGGTTACCACTGACCGCTTCAGATTATACCATTTTATGTTTTACATTTCTCAGCGTTCTGTGTTTAGACATTTCTGAGAAGTATTTTCTTTTCTGTTTTACAAGAAATATCTATGCTAATTAGACTGGTGGGGGTATTGTGACTTTTATAACACATACCACAAAAGTAAGGTAGATGTATCCATGAGCACTCGGAGATGGAAACAAAACAAGTCATGATCGAAAAAACATGGAAAACTGCGGGAGGGCCAAAATGTTCAAAAAGTTATTTGGTCACAGGCAGTCATCAGTTTTATCAACATCCAAAAGAATATTTCATATTGTAATGGGATGACTTACAAAAATTAAGGTAACTGTATCCATGAGCTCTCAAAGATTAACCCCTTAAAGGGGTTTTGCCACAATCTAATGTTGACGTGGGATCCTCCAAAATGGGTATTTAATCACTTTTCTAAATATATGTGATTAAAAAAAGTGAAGCCTCTGAGAGCTAAGAGCCTAAGATGCCCTTAGTTTCCTGACTGTTTACATTAGCTAAGTCCAGGAGCTGATCTTATGTTGTTTGCACTTCTTATCTGATGGCAGGACACAGGAACAAGCTTTGAAGGGAGGGGGGAGAAAAAAGCAGTGTTACTGGGCATCTGCACTAGTTTTGTTTCTGTGTCAGAGCCTGTGTCTGCTGTATAGAGAATCCGCTGCTTGTAATGTAATTATCTGAGTAAACATGCAGAGGACGCTCCCTGCTAAGTCCTCCTCCTTCCCCCTGCTGTCTGTAGTCAGTGAACGCTACCTGCTCCTCCTTGGAACTTATCTTTACTCCTGAGCAGATAAGAGGGAGAAAACAAAACCCGTACAGCTTGTGCACAATAGTTATCCTCTGTGGTTTAGCCAAACATGTTTGCTCAACTACAGAGACTGAATATCAGCCTCGAGAGATGGAATGATGACATCACAGAAGAGGTACTTGTTTTTTTAAACACAGAAACAAAATGCTCCTTTTTTCAAGGCTCAAGAGGGGAGTATCAGCCTGTTAGGTGAGGAAATCACTTCTTGGCAAAACCCCTTTACCAGCAGTTGACATACTGGTACATCATAATGCTGGTAAAAAAGCATGTAGTAGGTTCACTTGCTGAGTATTCTTGAAGGAGGTGGGACCACCCCCTATGAAAGGTTTCTGTATACAGGTGTAATGTGCATTATTTGCAGTGTATATATTGTGTATACAGGGGATAACAAGGAGTTAACTGACTCAGCACTTTATTGAGGGCGGGGGCGAGGGGCTTTATGATAGAGAAGCATGGCTGGGCCTGCAGCCAATCAGTGTGAGCAGGAGGGAGGGTTGTAGGCACACAGTTAAATAGGAGGGTCTGCCATGTGCTAGTGTAAGAATTAGTTGTGTTCACCTGTTGTACCATTAGCATCAGAGTTATATAAACAAAAGGTTTACTTGTCCACAAGTCAGCTGTAGACCAAGACCAGGCTGTCCTGATCTACCGTGGATAAGACTGCTCACAGAGGAAAGAAAGAGAGAAAGTGCAGAGACAGGTGAAAGGGATAGAGGAAAAAAGTGAGAGTAAGCATGTTTGGAATAGAGGGACAGAATGGGGAACTGTCCAGGAGAGAGAATAAAGGAGAGATGGAGAATAGTGAGCCATGTAGATGGGTCCAGGAATTCAAGGAGAGTAAGGAGCCTTTATGCATGATCACTACCTTCAAGAGTGCAAGTAGCCTTTGTGTAGGATTCTTGCCCTGGGGCTAAGCCTTATGAAGAGGAAGGCCATTGAAGTGCAGAAAATTGAGAATGAAGAAAATTGTCTCAGGAGTACAAAGCAAGAAAAACTGATAGTCTTAGGACTTCAAAAGGTTGTATCACTATAAAAATTGGCTTTCGAAATGAAGGGAACAGTAAATGGAAATGTTTTCCAAATAGATTGATTTGCTTATTTTAATTTGAGGTAAGAGTGATTTTACCTGCTGAGTACACTCAGGTTTCTCTAGGTTACTGATCTGCTCTGCCCTGCTCTCCAAGGGCTGTTGCAACTTGAGAGCTTGAGTGTTATCTGATCTAACAAACAAAGGAGACTAATTACTTTTGTTTACTTTAGCCCTGAAGTTTCTCTGGATTTTAGACAGCTCTCCAGCTTTCATGTCAGAGCAAATAGAAGACCTTTGGATATGGAGCTGATATGCTAATCACCCACAGCCTGACCAGGAAGAGACAAGATGCATGAATGAAAACTGCTTTTAACTCTGTGAAACAGTGTAGTGAGACAACCCCTTTAAGTGTTGATTCAGAAGCTGGAGTCCAGAGGGAAAAAATGCTTGGAAAAATGGGAGGAATTGCCAGGAGAGCTATTGTTGTTTGTGAAAAGTACTGGGCACATTGAGAAATGTCTACCTTTCGAGTGTATCGTGCTGTAATTTTGGAGCCATGAGTAAAGCCTGCAAGACCAAAGCTGAATGTCTGTTGTTGATTTCCCTGCATGAGTGCACTACACCTCCCGGAATTCCGGGATCAGAGACAGTTACGATCCTGGCTGTCTAACCAAGTTAAAGGGGAATGGTGCTGTACACTATTGCTTTGTCCACTCAGCGAGATTGCATTTGCTATGGCAAACAGAAGCCTCATGAAAGCTTCCATAACTGCCATGTTACTACTCTTATTATACCCTACCACAGGCAGGATGTAATAGGAGACATCTGTTAGTACACTTTTCTGTAATATCTACATATTGCAGAATGGTGCACAAGAATTTGCATCCCATACTGGTCAAATATCCTAGGCGGACTACAAGTTAAAAAAAATAAATAAACATTAAAAATTTAAATAAATTAAATATTAAAAGTGGTAAACACCCTGGTTTTGCCATTTCACAAATAACATGATAACACTAACAAAATGTTTACAAATATGGAAGGGAAGGAGTTAAAACACAATGTGATCAACAAAAACATGAAAAAATGTGGGACAACTGAGGTTGACCAAAAATGATCAAAAATTTATTTGGTCACAGTAAGGCAGGATTTGAACAAGGTATTCTGGTGCCCTAGGGAAATAAGGCATATAGCGCTCTCTCCCCAATGGAAAATTCAGCCCACTCCATACCTCCTTGCGCCCCCTTTTCTGCCTGGGATGAAGTGACGCTCTAGGCAGTCTCCTACTTTTGCCTACCTGTCGCCCCCGGCCCTGCAGCCAGTCATCAGTTTTGTCATCATCCAAAGGGACATTCCATGTTGTACAGTGATGGCGTTCTGCAATATAGGGCTCTATAACAATCCGTTACTCGAAAAAGTCCTCTGAAAAATGTACATCCTTAGTAATAATTTGATTAATTTATATGACAACCAAACCAAAGTTCTGCCATACATCTGGCCTGAGAAGTACTTATTCACTGGAGATGGACAGAGAGGTTGAGCACATGCCCCAAGGTCAGGTACCCATTACTAGTGTTGATCGAACCGTTCGAGAAAAGTTAAGTTTTCTCAAACCAAACATTTTACTGTCTGTTCATCTAAATTTTATTTTTCATCTTGGCGTTATACACAACATTTTAATAGTTTTCAACTCCTTTATGCACTTTTGGCAGCAATACACTCAGTGTAGTGCACAAAGAAGTGTCTAAAACATCATTGCTGAGGTGTAGGGCTCTCATTGGCTGCTAAAATCACATGACCATATTATAGATATATTTCACTGTATTGCGTTCTGAACGCCATTTTCAGCTCACTCTGTGTACTGTACAGACTGCTCTCTGTCTGCTTGCTTGCATGCAGGCACAAGATTTGATTATTAGCGATTTTAAACAGGAAAAGCTGCTATTTAGATTAGTTAGGTAGTTAGTTAGGGGGGTGTGCAGCAAGTTTAAGGAATCAAGACTTAGATAGCATTTCCCTTTCCACAGACAGCAATAGTTAGGGAGTTTGGTATTGCTGGCTACATCTTTCCCAAACCCAGAAGCTGTTATTTGGCGACATTTGCAGGCTCACATAACGCCTAACTCTCATATACATGGATATACTGTATATTATATAGAGTGCATGGATTTGCTAAATTATACTCAGTGCCCAAAAGTTCAGTTTTTGCAGTATTGGGGGTGAAATCATTTTATGACACATCGTTTCCAATTCTCCTATGCAAAGAAATATATTCTAAATAGTGGTTGGTTGGTGAAAATTATACTGAGTGGAGAAAACTTCATTTTTTTGCAGTTTTAGGGGTTCAGTAAATGTATAACACACCGTCTCCAAATCTCCTAAGCAAAGGAATATATTTTAAATAGTGGTTGGTTGGTGAGGAGGATGAGGAGGCAGGGGTGGACACACAATGAAGTATTTTAGCCTCTCAATGTTTTTCTGTCACTCTTAGAGCCAAATATTCTTCACTAAGTTGTTCCCTGTATCCAGTTTACTGTTATGTAAGGTAATTACAGCTTCTCCTCACCTGTATAGGTGTAACAATAGCAGTAGTGGATCCGCTGGGCCACCGCAAGCGATGGTGAAAGCCCACACCAGGGAGCGGAGTCTAAGTAGAACCCGGTTTTCACCAGAGCCCGCCGCAAAGCGGGATGGACTTGCTGCGGTGGGAGTCTACCAGGTCGCTTCCACTGGCGGAACTTGCTTGCGGTGGCGGCCAAGGGTAAGCGTGGTACAAAATTGTAAGGCTGAGTCGTAGTTGGGGACAGGCGGTAGGTCAGGGCAGGCGGCAGAGGTTTGTGGTCGTAGGACAGCAGCAGGACGGTACGGTACACAGGGAAACTAGACAAGACGAAAAGCTTTCTCAGTAGGCTCCAAGGGCACTAAAGATCCGGCAGAGGACTGCCGGAGGAGGAGCCATTGTAGAGGCTCCTAGGCGACGCACTGGCCCTTTAAATCTGAGAAGACCGGCCCGCGTGCGCCCTAGGGAGCGGGGACGCGCGCACCGGCCGGCACAGGAGCGCATGGAGCCAGGAGCGAGGTCGGGTGAGTACCCGACCTCCGGGGGACAAGCGCACCCACAGTCTGGCGCACGGACCGCGGGGCCACTAACCTGAACATCTTCTCCCATTGACTTTAATGGGGTTTGAGGTCGAATCGAACCTCACACCGAACACCCCTAATGTACGAAGTTCGACTCAAACTTGAACATTTTACTGTTCGCTCAACTTTACACATTGCCACAAA
>JAODAL010081090.1:0-12018 GCA_025379985.1 Phyllomedusa bahiana | reverse complement strand
TCAGACAATGGTTACCCACAGTGGGGGTACACATTGACTTTTGGGGTGCTTCAGTTGGACGGTGCGTAAGTGTGACGCATTGTGGCGTGACTGCGAGACAAGGAGGTAAGACTGCTAGATGCAGGTGCATTAACCACTGAAGGACAGTTTGGCGACGATGTTCGTACTTAGTTTCACAGGGCCCTGACCCAGCGATGACAGGCCTGACGGTCCTGCAACTGACGATCCGCTGGCATGCGTGTTGTCGCCAGCACGGGAAGGAGCACCTTCCTTGTCCCTCTACCTCCATTGCTACCCCCCTCTTTGCTCGCTTACCACCTGCTTTTCGCTCCATGTTCAGAAATATAAAAATTTGAGAAGTTACGGAATAGTTTTGGAAAGTCTCTTATTAAAAGACGGCAAATCACAGCTATTCTCAAATCCCTCTAATCAAAAAAAAATTGCTGGATTCAAATTTAACTGCAAGGTGTCTATCAACAAATTTGGGACTGGGCAAAAGTCCAAAAAACACGTATCTTTTAAATGTTTTGGTATAATAAACGGAAATTTTTTGCCCTTTTCAATTCACCTGTGGTGAATATAGAATTGCTGTTTTAAGATTTACTTAGTTTCTGCTTCAATGAACAGTGCTGGGTGCGCAAAAGTCAAAAAACACGTAACTGTGATGTTTTCGTACGATACACGGTATTTTGGCAACAAACAACCTGGCTGACTACAAGTTGCGGGATTGTAATTTAAGTGCAAGGTGGATATATCAACAGTCACAGGTTTGTAATGGGTAAAATTGAACACCTATCTGAAATGTAAACTGATAATAAAAGTGGAGTTTTGCAGCAACAAAGAGCCCTGCAGCTACTAGAAATGATTTTTAAATCCAATATAAGTTCAGGCTCCCCAAATATCCAGGAAATATTTCAATAGCAAACTGTTAATAAAAAAGAAATTACACGACAATATCTACACGAAGTCTTGGTGAACTTTATCCAGTGTTCTTTAAATAGATAGAGCTTGTCTGTGTTCGCCCCGAGGCCCCCCCCCCCCCCCCCCTCCCACCACCGTGAATTTACAGCGGAAAGATGCTGCTTTAAAATTCTCTAGCAAAACTACATAAAATGTTCAAATCACAATCTAACTAATTTGGGGAAGGATCACAGCTAATAGTAGAGGTTTCTCTGTGCAGAAATAGACTAAATTCGCTGAGCTGTTTGGCCACAGGCAGAGCGCGGGTCCTATCCCAAAGAGACGCTGAGAGACACTGAGGCGAAACAGGAAAAAGCTGTTCTATGAAAACTAGGTCATGTGATTTTCCAGCCAATCGCAACCATACACATCCCAGTCATGACATCGCACACACATCTCACCCTGCCTATTCTGTTAATCTGATTTGCTGGCCGCCAAAATTACAGGAAGCGCCGAAAAAGGCGCGAAACTTAATAGATGAAAGCACAGATTTTAACCTTAATTATCGCATGATCTGGAAATTTCGATCACCATAAAAACCTTGCCGATTTCAACTTTGTCGATAAAAATCGCTCAACACTAATTACAAATTCTAGGCTGATTTTGTTTCAGCTGCTCTTTTAGTGAACCATTGTTTAAAGCTCGTCTCCAGGGGATACGACCAGGTCTGAGAGCTCCTCAGTCCTGGTCGCACATGCTCAGACATCACCTCTCCTCTCAGGCAGCTACTGAGTGTTCAAGCCCCAGGTGCTGTCATTCTACTCCTGTCCTCTGTACTTTGTAATTACTCAAACAGTGCAAATAAATAAATTAAAAAAAAGAAACCTCAATGAAGTATGTTCATTGCTAAAGAGAAAAAAATCCACAGATTTGGTTTCTGTAGGGATTTGAACCTAGGACCCTTGTGCTGTGAGCCAAAAATTTTATATCTGAGCTACATTGTAACTACTCATATCTCTATACATAAACAGACCTTTCTATGACTAGAGAAAGGAAAGGCATGGTGATGTCATCCTGCTGTGTCACATGATATGCAAGTCAAAAAATCACACACGCCCCCTTTTGAGCACACAGAGCTGGATGCAGAAAGTATGAAATGAGATTGTGGCAAAACCCCCTTAAGACAACAAAAAGGCTAAAATTCATAAACATATATATAAAAAAAAAATTAGATTTTTCAGAAAAGTTACCTCCGCATCACTGACCGAGTCTCCTTTGGGATATGACAAATGATGAATTAACCAAAACTTGTTCAGCTCCCACTTGGGCACCAAACACTTGTAAGGCCTTCTCAATGTCCGTCTTGGCAAGTAATACCCATTAGCCAAAACGTTAAACCCAAGAAATGGAACCATCAAAAGAAACTGCACACAATCGCGGATCAATCGCATCATTGACCGAGTCCCCTTTGGGATCCAACAAATGATGACTTGTTGGGCTCCCACTTGGGCACCAAACGCAAAGTAGAAACCATTAGCCTTTCCAAAGGACTATCCTCAAAAGGCCCTGTAATGTGTCCCAAGTCCACCTTCTTCCTAAGCTTTTCAGTTATCACTTCCGACCACACTAATGCCAAAGACAAATTGTGGAAGACAGCCCCCGCAACTCCCACCATAGTCGGAATCTGAAAACCTGAAAACAGCAGCGCCACCACTTCCCTATTTGTATAAATCCCAAGATACGGTTACATCTCGTCCACCTTCACCGGAGTTCTACCTCTTCCGGGCAGACTCAGTGGCCTTACCTTCATCTTTTATAAAACATCTGGATAAGTTAAGCGCCCCTTCCCAAACCAAGCACTCGTGCTAAAAATGACAGTCCACTGTAAACTTGTAATGCCCCTCATTGTACTGCCAGCAGCAGCCTTTACAAGTTCCAGCTGAGGGCCCGAATACACCTGGAAAAGATGATTCCACACTTTTTGGGGCCACCATCAACCACAAACTGATATCCTTACGGTCCCATCGTAAAGAAGTCCAAACCGCCTTCTGCTGTGAAACTGTTCATCGTAAGGCAGCCACGTCGTGCCCCCAAACACCAACTATGCCTCCCCAATGTAAAATGTAAATGTCAAATTTACAGTGCCTTGCGAAAGTATAAAGTATAAAGATATAAAATTTTAATCAACAACAAGTGGGACTCAATTGTGAAGTGGAACGAAATTTATTGGATATTTTAAACTTTTGTAAAAAAAAAAAACTAAAAATTGGGGTTTTTTAATAAACCACAAAAGGGGCCACATTCCAGCAGGGCCAAATCTATATTAGTTGGGCACGGGCCAAAAATTCCCCGCCAAAACACTTTCTCAAAAAAAAGATTCTCCTAATTTTATTACACCACCAAGTTTTTAACAGGTCGGGGTGTACAATTCCTTAAGCAACAAAAACCCTCTTGATTGGCTTTTCTTATCTACTCTTAAATCCCCTCCTTTCTTTTTTTTGAGAGAGAAAAACATCTAAATGGGCGCCATCTTGGAAATTTTAAATTGTGTCAACACAGACGCCATTTGTGATGGAATAACTTTAACAAATACATTCATATCAGTTATTTTTTACAAAAAATTTATATATGGGGCCATTTGCTAACACATTAAAGGTGTATGGTTATACACGCTTTTACGTGCAATATATAAAGACATGGAGGTTTTATTCTGTTTAAAACATAAAATAAGACACAAAGGATCACACATATATAACCTTGTTCCCACCAAAACAGTCCCCCCTTGGCTTTTGTCTCATTTAATTTTTTTTTGGGACTAGACACCACGGACAAAGCGTGTTGAATGTCCCAACCTTCCTCGAAAGCATGGGGGTGGGCTCAATCCTTTCCCTCATCTATGATCCACTATCCCTACACCCCGCCAATACTTTCAACTAGGAACGTCTTTCTCTTGGGGGCAGCAATTTTTTTGGCGGGGGCCCAAAAAGGTGTCTTAATGCCCCTGTCATTATAGGACCGGTTTTTGGACAGCGAAGGTATGGTAAGTTTACGTCATTGTAGAAGCCGGGCCCGTGGCAATTCACATGGGGAATGCTTTCACCACACTCTTCCAATAGTTTCCTCAAACATGGAAAAACACAACCAACAATTAGGGCAAAAATGAGAAAAAAGCAGACAATCAAAACCCCTATTGTACAAAAACCCCCTGCCATCCCTTAAAAACCGAACCATCTCCCCAAGGGTCATGATCCCCATTTCCTTTTGATTCGCGGGAAAATCTGACAACTTTTAAGGGCCACAGTCACTTTACCGTTCGGTCCTGTATTGCGGGATAAAAGTAAAGCATTTTTTCCAATCTTTTGCACACTCCCCCTTCCCCAACCCATTCCGACCCATCCTTTCGCCAGGCTACCAGAGGTTGGGCCCCCTGATCTGCCAGGCTACACAGAGGTTGGACCCCCTATCTCCGGCTCCGCAGAGGGGGGCCCCCGATCTGCCACTCCAGCGGGGTCCCCTCCTATCTCCGGGCTCCAGAAGGGGGGCCCTCCTGATCGCCGGCTCCAGCAAAGGTCGGGCCCCCTTCTGACTGCCGGCTCCAAAAGGGTCGGGGCCTCCTACGCCACACAGCAAGGTTGGGCCTCCTGACTGCCGGGCCCGTAGGGGCACTCGGTGAAATTGACAAACCCCTTCGGGTTGTAATAAATGTATTTATCCAATCACTTTCTTATTAACAAACATGGGTAGCAGAGATTCAAACCAGCGGCCACTTGATCCCTTTTTTTAAAACTCACAGGGCCCCCCCTTGGGGCCCCTATAGCATAAATGTCACATGGGGGTCAAAACTGCCCTTTGGGGTGACTCCCCTTCTGCCCGGCCTCCTGCTAGGGGTGTGGCTGCCCTGAGCCTCACCAAATGGGAAGGGATAGTAGTTTGGTCAGGGCACATTTCCAGTCCAGTTACCCTCCAATTTAGTCCGTTTTTGAGATCTCCAATGCCCAAAATCTACTTTCCCCTTGGGAGATATTTTTCTGAATTTGTTACGCATTTTTACCAATTTTTGGGACGTACCCTTTATGGAAAGTTACCCAGGAACCGCCATTTCCCATACTACAAGTAACAGGTTATACCTGGGAAACTGTATCCCAACCCCCCGGCCAGATGTTTTGGGGGTGACGGGTACCGGGGCCTCCAATCCCACAGTCAGTGTTGGTTTTGGTGAAGGGGGGTATACAACTAAAAAGACTTCCGGGGCTGAACGGGAATATCAAAGGACGGGCCCCATATGGCCTAGCCTGAGCAGACAAACATTTGTTTTATTGTGCTGCTTGGCTGAATATTTTAACCATTCCAGCCACAATTTTCATACCGAAACCCGGTCCTACCCCATGGGCCTCAGAAGGGATCAGCTAGGGCTGTCATGCTCTAAAAAAGTCTGACATGGGGCATAAGTGGTTTACCGGTGTTGGCTGGACCCCAAACCATTTCCCCGGGGTCTGTATTCATATTTTCAGCTGGATTTTCTCTCAAAACCCCGGCCCCCTCATGCCCCGGGACAATACCCTCCATCAGTCTCTTGAGGGTTTTCAATGGTTAAGGTTTGGGGGCAGCCTCACCTGGATTCCCTGTTTCACGGACGCCCCTGCGACCACGTCCCGGGTCGCAGGCCCCGTGCTCCCGCACCGACGGAGCCCCGTCCCACACGCGGTTGGGGGTCCCCGCCCCCCCTCCCCCCCGGGCATCACTTACCCGGCCACGTCCGCTAAAGCTGCCTTCCTTTCCCCCGCACGTACTCCGCCCCTGGGGGTGCACGTGCCCCAAATTTGGGGAATTTTAAAAGGGGGGCAGTGCGCCGGGTTTGGGTTCTTTGCCGGGGACGCTCCATTTAGTCCGTCACTTCCTCCCCGCCCCGCCAGACCTTGGTGTTCAACCCAGGGTGAAAGTGTTCCGAGCGTTCCAGTATTGCCTTCCTCCCCGACCACCTGCTTCACCGTCCACGAACCAGAGCCGCCTGCCCGACCTTCTGTCCCCGACTAGGGCCTGCCTGCCTTTCCCCTGTACCCGCACCCGGCCCCCACCCGGCAAGCCCCCCATGGTATCCTGGGGGCACCCCCGCAGAAAACCCAAAACCCCTTTGGCGCGGGCTCTGGTGAAAACCGGGTCCTACTTAGTTTCCCACCCCGGGTAGGGGTTTACGCCTCGCCTGCGTGGGCCCAGGGGACCACCTCCAAATCGTTACAGGGGGATCCGCCAGGACCCCCCAAGGGTACCCTTGCCAAGGGTTGCCAGCATAAACCAACGTCGTGGCCAACAATGCAACAGATTGCCCCGGGCAAGCCAGCCTCGAAAACTCTCCCCTTTGGGTACACACCCACCTGTCCACAGCCACCGCCACCCATCTTCCCCTCCCCTCAGGGGTTTCCGGTGATCCCCAGGGACCCAACTTCGGCTTCACCCCACCAAGTTCAGGGGTGACCCGAAACAAGCAGGGGTTTATCCCCCAACTCTTGGGCTTGGAGCTGATACTGGACCATTCCCCGAACGGCAAGGGGCTTTCTGGTCAGCCTCCTCCCGGGGGCCCCTGGCATGGGGCTACCCGCTTTGGGACAGAGATAAACCGGGTACGGGGGGTATCACATCTTCCTCGGGATTTCCGCAACATTCAGGAACAGCCTTTGCCTCCCCGCTGAGAGCCCTCCTAAATCACGCCAGGGAGACCTGCTGTAAGACACGGGGTGAAATTTCCCAAAAAGCTGGCCTCTGAACTACTTGAACGAGGCCGCCCTGTGTGCTACATTCAAGAAGGGATTTCCAAGTCAAAGTTAAAGCGCTTGGCCTCAAGACCCCCCGCCCCCTTAGCGACTTATCCGGTTGGCGCCCCGCATCGATATACCTTCATTGAACGGGAGGAGGGGCTTCTGCAAGAACCACAGCCCAACCTCCCGTTTCCTCGCCTGGCACCGGTGTTCCAGGGGCCTCCGGGGCCACACCCCAACACCACTGACAGCCCCTCAGATTGATCGGGGTCGTCTCCGAGCAAGAAGGCCCAGCGCGACAACTGAATTTTGGCTCTACTGGGCAGCCCCGGCATTTTCGGGGAATTGACCCAAGGGGCCCCAAGGCGCGGGAAACTCCCGCACCAAGTCTGTTTGGGGAGGCATTCCTTTGGCAACCCCCTCTCCCACGCCTTTGATGCCTGTCAGGGCGGTCAGAGTCCGGTTTTCAATTCCAGGTTTCCGGGGTTTTTGGACTCGGGCCCGCCAGAACTTTATCCACCAGCCTCTAGTGAGGGGGGTATCGGCTTCCATGGTCTCTGGAGAAACCGTTTTCATCCCCTCACACGGGGGGCGCTTTTGCAACCCCACCAGTTCGCACCAACCCCCGTCTCTACATTTTGGGGGGACGCATAAGGTAGAGATCCCTTCTAGTGTTGCCTCGTCCTCGCGGCGATCCCCCTCGGACCCCATGGCTACCTTTCCACTCCCTATCCTGGACGGTCTTCTGGAGAGGTGATCGTTGGGTCCCAACTGTCGGGGCTTGTTTGGGGGCACCTCGTCCGGGGCTACCCTTCTCACTTAACCCTCAGGAGCCCTGCCCGGGGTGCCGCCCGAATATCTGGATATCCGAGTGTTCTCCAGAGACAAGCCAGATCTTTTCCCCCGCACCGTCCAACGATTTCCGATCGACTAATTCCGGTACCAGTCCTTCCCTGGGCCGAGTCACCCCGTCTGTCCTAACCCAAACCTGTCGGAGTAATCCAGGAGAACTCAAGAAGGGGTTCATCCCGGGAATTTCCCCTCTCCCCCTGGGGCGGGTTTTTTCGTGAAAAAGAAGGACGGGACCTTACGGCCTGCTTTTTCTACCGGCATTAACAAGATCACGAAAGAACCTTACCCTTCCCTGATAAAACTTTTTTATCGCCTCAAGGGCCAAATTTTTTTTCCAAATTGGTTTTTGAGGGGCCTACAACTGGCCGAATCCGCAAGGGGGATTAATGGAAACGGCCTTCAAAACCAGGGGTGGGCACTACAGTAACCCGGTGATGCCCTTCGGACTCGTAATGCGCCACCGTCCTTTTTTGGGGCTCGTGAAGAAGCTTCAGGGACCTCCTCCTCTCCTGCTTTGTCACCTCGAACAACTGGGTTTCTCCCCTGACCTCAAACCCCCCCAGCATGTCCGCAATACTAAGACCCCGGAGAACCACCTTATCCAACTAGGGAAAAGGGCCCCTTTTCCCTCAACCAGCCTCCCTTTCTGGGGTATTTTATCTCTCCAAGCCACGGGGGATTTCCGCAAAAAGCGCCGTATTGCTGGCCCCGCCCCGCGGCTCGGGCTAAAACCCCGTCTTGGGCTTCTGCAATTATTATCGCCATTTCTCCCGCACTTCTCTACGCGGGGCTCCGATAGTGCCCCACCAAGAAACAAGCCAATCCACCATTGGCCTTCGAGGCCGAGGAGCGTTTGTAAGCCAAATCCCCTTCGCTATGGGTCTACCTTGCCGTCCAAACCCCCAAAACCCCTTTGCCTGGGGTGGATTCTTTGTTGTGGGGCCGGCAGTCCTTTCACAAAAAGGGCCCCAGGTAAGACGTTATGCGGCTTTTTCTCCAAACGTTTTCCCTTTAGCCAGAGGGAAATACCATTGGCGACCGGAGCACTGGGCCTCAAATTGGCCCTGGAGGAGTGGGGTTACTGCTGGAGGTGCCCTTTTTCCCCTCCGTACTCCTCGGGCCACAAGAACCTCCAAATTTCAGACGCTCCGACTTTAACCCCCCCCGCCCGGTTCGCTCTTCCCCTTTCGACTTTAATCCATTCAGGGCCACCAGAAGAAATTTAGAGCAATTCCCCCCGGGGTTCCGAGGGTGGTGAGGGGCCCTCCCCTAACACATCATCCCCCAAACGTCTCACTCGCTGCTCCATGGGCCTCCGAAGTCCCTCCTGGAAGGACTTATGTGCCCTGCTCCCGCAGACGTTCTTGAAAGGGGGGCATTGCTCATTGGTGGGGGCCACCCCCGCCCAAAGAACCTCCCCCCTGATATCCCGGTTCTTTTGGCCCGAGCTGGGGAAGGAATCAAGGGCTTGTTGTTCTTCGACCCTGTTCCCGGAACAAGACACCACCACAACGGCAGGCCCACTTTACCACTTTTTGTTCCCACTCACCCCCCGACCCAAAATTCGAGGACTTATAACCGACCCCCCCTCCGCGTTGGCAACCCATTACGGGTTACGATCGCTTTTCCAAAATGGCGCACTTCGCCCGTGCCAGGGGGGGGCCCTCCCTCCCGGCTACTAGTTATTCTTCACCGGTTCCGGCCCATGGGCCCCTCAGCAATTGTCTCGGACCGGGGATTCAATTTGTTCCCCGGTTTTTTGGGGAGCTCTTGCACCAACTTTAAGTAACCGACTTTTTCTTTCCGCTACCATCCCAGACGAACGGCCAGGGGAGAGGTCAACCAAGTCTTTGGGGGCTCCCTTTGTCATTCGTCTCGGCACCCAAGATGATTGGGGCCAATTTTCGCCGGGGCGGAGTTTCCCTAAACTCCCTTTGATCCATCCGCAGGGGCCCCCCCCTTTTACATCGTGTATGGCTTGCTCCCCGGCCCCCCTCTCCCCCGGCAAAACCCCCTCCAAGGGCCCCCGGCGGACCACTGGTTTAAGACAGAAGCCATCTGGGCCCAGACCCGCAGTCGCTGCCCGCGCGTCCGACCAAAGTCTCAAGCGGACAAGAGAAAAAACCCTCCCCCCGGGGTTCTCCCCCGGGGAAAAGGTGGCTTCATTAGATATGTCCGCTTTAAAAAAAGCCGTCCACAAACTGGACCCCCGTTTTCCCGGGGCCCTTTTTAGGGGCATCAGCCGCACAATCCGGTACATACAAAATCCGCTCCCTCCCACATGAGAATTTCCCAACGCATTTCATGCTCCTTATTGAAACCTCTGGTCCTTAACCAATTTTTTCCCCGAGGGCCCCCCTCCTCCGTCTGTGGGTGATGCGCCCAAAGTCTCGAGGGCAAAAGATTTTTGGGGATAGAAAACTAGGGGGAAAGCAACTTTTTTGGGGGACTGGAAGGGGTTCGGCCCTAAGAAGGCCAAGGGGGCCCCGGGGGATAAAACCTAAACCCCAGCCATCCCAAAATTTCTCCAATCCCGTAAGAGGGGGGGGGCCCCAAGGGGGGGGACTGTCTGTCCTGACACAGCCGCCTGCCGGGGTTTCCTTACCCGCACCCTTGGCCGCCCCCACAGGCAACCCCGCCCCTTTTTATTGGGCCTGGGGACACCCCCCGCAGCAAACCACCCGCTTTGGGGGGCGGGGTCTGGTAAAACCGGGCCCCTTAATTCCATCCCTGGTAGGGGCTTACGCCATCGCCTGCGGTGGTCCAGTGGATCCACCTCCAGAATCGTTACACCTGTTCTTGACAGACTCCAGTTTTTGTTAGACTCCTCCTTGTCAGTAGGGGTTTCCCCTGTTTATCTTTCCTGTTTAAAGCAGTCTGTGGTCTGTATCCCCAGTCATCCCCGGTGTTCCATCCCATTTGCACCCAGTAGTTAGCAGGAGCGTCCCCAGTACTCGTCAGTCACACACAAGTGTATACACCGTGCAGTGGAGGATTGTTCATTGTAGATGTTGCACTGTATGGGAACCTCAGGACAACATACTACATCACAAAAATCAAAAGAATATGTGGCTACATGGACATTGGATGAGTTAAACCAAAAGGTGACCATCCCTTTCTCCTTAGTAATGGCCACCAATGTGTTCTGCCCAGAATCAAAGCAACATAGCTACATAACATCAGTAATGCAGCATCTGCCTCATCTCTGGGGGCTGGAGCGATCTTGCAGTGCGAAGCGTGGCTCCAGTTGGGCTTTCCTGCCACCTTGACAGATGTGGTCGTGATCAGCAGGACTTGGCACGGCCCCTTGGCTCCAACGTCTTAGACACAAACTTCTTCACGTAGACTCAGTCTACTGCAGTCACATAAGAGGTCATAGCATCGTTTTGTAGCTACAACTGCTGAGGGAAATATGCACCTAACCTTGGGGCACTGCCTAACAGGATCTCATAGGGCGAGAGAGCTAACTATCCCCAGGGCTTGTGCCTGACTCTAACCAAGCTATGGGCAGACTGTCTGGTCAGGGCATGACGGTTTCTCTTGCCGCTTTAAGCGTTCGTGCTTTCAGAATTCCGTTCCATGTGCCCATTGCACTACAGCTGGGTATAGCGCCCGTGGCAAGCAGGGTCTCCTCTCTACTCCATATAGGCCGTCTTCTTCGTTCTTCTTGGCTCCCTTCTTTTCCCAGCTTCCTTTTCTTCCAGTGGAGCTTGTTCCTGCATCTCAGTCAGCAGTCTCCTTGTGGGTTGGGTGTAAGTTTCCTCCTACACCACTGACAGCTGACTTGCTTCCCCTTTCTCACCTCCTGCAGCCTGTTTGACTGCTTGGTCAGCCAATTGGTTTTGCCTTCTTATTCCTTCCCCTGTGCCTTGATTTTTATAAGCCATGGCCGTGGGGAGCGCAGTGCATCCCCCGGCCCGAATGGTTTTTCCCTGTTCCCCTGGGGTTCCTGCAGCCTAAAAATGCTCGTGTTTCCAAAAAGGCCAAAGTCACGGGGGACCCCCCCGTGTATCTGAGTCCTAAATGTTTGGCCGTTTTGCCCTCGGCCAAACGTCATGCTGCCCTCTTCTTGGGCGACTTATGCAATTGCAGACTTCTTGCTTCCAAAACTGCGGGGATGTTCACGGCAACCTGTGTGAAACGCTGCCTTCTGCAAACGGGTCCATCTCAAAAAGAACCCTATCCGGGGTTCAAAAGAAAGGTCAACATCTTTATGATTTAACAATTGGCTTTCACATGTGCACCGGATTCTTCCGATTTCCCTTCGTCCCATTCCCCCTTTGGGAAGGGGGGAAGGTGGCGGATGAGGAACCAAAATGCGAAGATAACGATCCGGGAGGAAGGGAAAATGAACCCCGAGATGAGAAGATGTTGTGGTTAAGAATGGGGGAGTGTCACTTGAGCCGAATTTTAGGGGGTGCCGCTACGTATTTGTGTTTTACCAGCGCCTTGGCTCCAACTACGCTTTAAATGGAAGGGCCTCCCCTTTTCAGCAAATCCAGCCTTTCAAGTA
>JAODAL010081089.1:0-12019 GCA_025379985.1 Phyllomedusa bahiana | reverse complement strand
TATTTTTGGACCTTCAATAACCCTTTGGTGATCAAATTGCTGGATTCAAATTTAACTGAAAAGGTGGCTCTATCAAAAAAGCGGGCTGGCAAAGTGAAAAAAAAAACACGTATCTGAAATGTATAGGATAATAAAAGGTATTTTTGGCAAAAATCAATACACCTGTGGTGACTACAAAATTGCTGGATTCAAATTTAATGCAAGGTCCTCTATCAACAAAGTGCCTGCGCAAAGTGAAAAAAAACACGTATTGAAATGTATACGGATAATAAAAGGTATTTTTGGCACCTATCATACACCTTTTGGTGACTACAAATTGCTGGATTTCAAATTTAACTGCAAGGTCTCTACAACAAAGCTGCCTGGCCAAAGTGAAAAAAAAACACGTATCTGAAATGTATACGGATAATAAAGGTTTATTTTTGGCACCTATAAATTTCACCTGTGGTGACTACAAAATTGCTGGATTAAAAATTTTAAAACTGAAAGGGGTCTCTATCAACAAAGCTGGTGCGCCAAAAATTTGAAAAAAAACCATTCTGAAATGTATACGGATAATAAAAGGTTTATTTTGGCACCTAATAAATAAAACCTGTGGTGACTACAAAATTGCTGGATTCAAATTTAACTGCAAGGTGCTCTTCAACAAAGCGGCTGGGCAAGTGAAAAAAAACACGTATCGAAATGTATACGGATAATAAAAGGTATTTTTGGACCTATCAATTCACCTGTGGTGACTCCCAAAATTGCTGGATTCAAATTTAACTGCAAGGTGGCTCTATAAAAAGCTGGCCGGCAAAGGGGAAAAAAAAAGTATCTGAAATGTATAGATAATAAAAAGGTATTTTTGGCACCTATCATTCACCTGTGGTGACTACAAAATTGCTGGTTTCAATTTTTAACTGCAAGGTCTTTATCAACAAAGCTGGACGGGGCCCAAAGTGAAAAAAAACACGTATCTAAAATGTATAGGATAAAAAAAGGTATTTTGGCACCTATAAAATTACCTGTGGTGACTACAAAATTGCTGGATTCAAATTTAACTGCAAGGTGCTCTATCAACAAAGCTGGCTGCCTGGCGCCAACGTGAAAAAAAACACGTATACTGAATGTATACGGATAATAAAAGGTATTTTTGGCACTTCATATACCGTGGTTACTACAAAAATTGCGGATTCAAATTTAACTGCAATGTGGCTCTATGAACAAAGCTAGCTTGCCTGCGCCCCAAAGTGAAAAAAAAACACGTATCTGAATTGTATAGGATATTAAAATGTATTTTTGGCACCTATCAATACACCTGTGGTGACTACAAAATTGCTGGATTCAATTTAACTGCTAGGTGGGGCTCTATGACAAAAGCTAGCCTGCGCCAAAGTGAAAAAAAACACGTATCTTGAATTGTATGACGGATAAATAAAAATGTATTTTGGCACCCTATCCAATACACCTGTGGTGACTACAAATATTGCCTGGATTCAAATTTACTGCAAGGTGGCTCTATGAAAATTAGCAGGCCTGCGCCAAAAGTGAAAACAACACGTATCTGAAATGTATACGGATAATAAAAGGTATTTTTGGCACCTATCAATACACCTGTGGAGTCTACAATAATTGCTGTATTCAAATTTAACTGCAAGTTGGTCTATGAACATAAGGCTGGCCTGCACCAAAGTGAAAAAAACAAGTATCTGAATGTTAATCGGATAATAAAAGGTTATTTTTGGCACCTATCCAATCACAACTGTGGTGACACTACAAAATTGCTGGATTTCAAATTTAAACTGAAAGGTGGCTCTAAGAACATGCTGGCTGGCCAAAGTGAAAAAAAAACAAGTAATCTGAAAAGTATACGGATAATAAAAGGTATTTTGCACCTATCAATACCACCTGTCAGGTGACTACAAAATTGCTGGATTCAAATTTAACTGCAAGGGGGGTCTATGAACAAAGCTGGCCTGCGCCAAAAGTGAAAAAAACACGTATCTGAAATGTATACGGATAATACAAGGTTTTTTTTGGCACCTATCCATATACCTGTGCTGACTACAAAATTGCTGGATTCAATATTTACTGCAAGGTACCTCTATCAAAAAAAGCTTGGAATGAGGAAAGTGAAAAAAATCACGTATATGAAATGTATCACGGATAATAAAAGGTTATTTTTGGCACCTATCAATACACCTGTGGTGATCTACAAAAATTGCTGGATTCAAATTTACTGCAAGGAGGCTCTATGAACAAAGCTGGCCTGCGCCAAAGTTGAAAAAAAAACTGTATCTGAAATGGCTATACGATAATAAAAGGTATTTTTGGACCTACCAATTAACCTGTGGTGACTACAAAAATTGCTGGATTCAAATTTACTGCTAGTTGGCTCTATGAAACAAAGCTGGCCTCTGCGCAAAGTGAAAAAAACACGTATCCTGAAATGTCTAACGGTAATAAAAGGTATTTTTGGCACTAATCAATACCACCTGTTGTGATCTACAAATTTGCTGGATTTCAATATTTTAACTGCAAGGTTGCTCTATGGACATAGCTGGCCTGCCGCCAATAGTGTAAAAACCGTTACTGAAATGTATACGGATAATAAAAGTTATTTTTGGCCCTATTAATACAACCTGTGGGTGACTACAAAATTGATGTATTTCAAATTTAACTGCAAAGATGGCTCTATGAACAAAGCTGGCCTTGCACCCAAGTGAAAAAAACACGTATCAGAAATGTGATACGGAATAATAAAAGGTATTTTCGGCACCTATCAATACAACCTCGTGGTGACTTCAAATGCTGGATTATCAAATTTAACTGCAAGGTGGCTCTATGAACATGCTGGCCTGCTGCAAAGTGAAAAAACTGTTTCTGATTGTATTCGGATAATTAAAAGGTATTTTTTGGCACCTATCATACCACCTGTGGTGACTTACAAATTGCTGGATTCAAATTTAACTGATGTACCTCTATCAGCAAAGCTTGACTGACGAAGTGAAAAAAAACACGTATCTAATATGTATACGGATAATAAATATAAAAGGTATTTTGGCACCTACCAATTTACACCTGTGTTGACTAAAAAATTGCTGGATTCCAAATTTAACTGCAAGTGGCTCTTAGAACAAAAGCTGGGCCTGCGCCAAAGTGAAAAAAAAACCACGTATCTGAATGTATACGGATAATAATAGGTTATTTTTTGGCACCTATCAATACACCTGTGGTGACTACAAATGGCTGGATTCAAATTTTACTGCAAGGTGGCTCTATGAACATAGTGGCCTGCGCCAAAGTGAAAAAACCACGTATCTGAATGTTATAGGGATAATAAAAGTATTTTTGGCACCTTCTATACACCTGTGGTGGACTACAGATTTGCTGTATTCAAATTTACTGCAAGGTGGCTCTATGACAAGTGGCCTGCACAAAGTGAAAAAAACACGTATCTGAAATGTAAACGGATAATAAAGGTATTTTTGGCAACATTAATCATTTACACCTAGTAGCGTGACTACAAAATTGCTGGATTCAAATTTTAAATGCAAAGTGGGCTCTTATGAACATTGATGGCCTGCGCCAAAGTGAAAAAAAACATGTATCTGAAATTGTATACGGATAATAAAAGGTATTTTGGCAACCTATCAATACACCTGTGGTGACTACGAAAATTGCTGGATTCAAATTTAACTTCAGGTGCTCTATGAACAAAGTGGCCTGCACCAAGTGAAAAAAAACGTATCTGAAATGTATACGGATAATAAAAGGCTATATATTTGGCACCTATCATTACATCCTGTGGTGACTCAAAATTGGTGGATTCAAATTTAACTGCAAGGTGGGCGGGGGGCAGGTGGAGGTGGGCTCTATGAACATAGTGGCCTGGGCCATAGTGAAAAAAACACGTATCTGAAATGTATACGGGTTTAATAAAGGTATTTTTGGAACTCTATCTATACACCTGTGGTGGGACTACAAAATTGCTATTTCAAATATTTACTGCAAGGCTGGCTCTATGGAAAAAAAGTGGCCTGCACATGAAAAAAAACAGTATCTGAAATGTATACGGATTATTAAAAGGTATTTTTGGCACCTATCATACACCTGTGGTGACTACAATTGCTGATTCAAATTTAACTGCAATGGTGGCTCTATGAACATAGCTGGGCCTGACGCAAAGTGGAAAAAACTTGTATCTGAAATGTATAGGATAATAAAGGTATTTGGCCCCTATTCCAATACACCTGTGGTGACTACAAAATTGCTGGATTCAAATTTAACTGCAAGGTACCTCTATCAGCAAAGCTTGACTGACGAAAAGTGAAAAAAACACGTATTGAAAGGTATAGGGATAATAAAAGGTAATTTTTGGCACCTACCCCTATACACCTGTGGTCGGGACTACGAAATTGCTGGATTCAAATTTAACTTCAAGGTGGCTCTATGAAACAAGTGGCCTGCCCCAAAAGTGAAAAAAAACACGTATCTGAACTGTATACGGATAATAAAGGTATTTTGGCAACTATCCTATACCACATGTGGTGATCTTCAAAAATTGCTGATTCAAATATAACCTGCAATGGTGGGTCTTGAAACATAGCTGGCCTGCGCCCAAAGTGAAAAAAAACACGTATTGAAATGGTATACGATAATAAAAGTATTTTTGGCACATATACATTAAAACCTGTGATGACTACAAAATTGCTGGATTCAAATTTTACTGCAAGGTACTATCAATAAAAAAGCTTGACTGACGGGAAAAGTGAAAAAAAAATTTCAGTATCTGAAATGTTTACGGTTATAAAAGGTATTTTTGGCACCTATCAAATACACCTGTGGTGAATACAAAATTGCTGGATTCCAAATTTAACTGCAAGGAGGCTTATGAAAAAGTGGCTGCCGACAAAGTGAAAAAATACAACGTATCTGAAATGTATAAGGATAATAAAGTATTTTAGGCACCTACCAATACACCTGTTGTGAATATAAAAGTTGCTGGATTCATATTTAACTGCAAGGTGGCTTATGAACAAAGCTGGACTGCGCCAAAGTGAAAAAAAACAGTACTGAAATGTATAGGTATAAAAGGTATTCTTGGCACCTATCAATACACCTGTGGTGTCTAAACAATTTCTGTATTATAATTTAACTGAAAGGTGGCTCTATGAACATAGCTGGCCTGCGCCAAAGTGAAAAAAAAACACGTATCTGAAATGTATAAGGATAATAAAAGGTAGTTTTGGACCTATCTATACACCTGTGGGTGGACTACAAAACTTGCTGTATTCAAATTACTGCCAAAAAAATAGGATGGCTCTATGAACAAAGCTTGTCCTGCACCAAAAGTGAAAAAAAACACGTATCTGAAATGTTATACGGATAGATAAAGGTTTTTTTGGCACCTATCAATTACACCTGGTGGTTGACTACGAAATTACTGGATTCAAAATGTTAACTTCAAGGTTGGCTCTATGAACAAAAGCTGGCCTGCACCAAAGTGAAAAAAAACACGTATCTGAAAAATGTATAGGATAATAAAAGGTATTTTTGGCACCTATCAATACACTATGGTGACTACAAAATTGCTGGATTCAAATTTACTGCAAGGTACCTCTATGAACAAACTGGCCTGCGCCAAAGTGAAAAAACACGTATTGAAATGTTTACGGATAATAAACAGGTATTTTTGGCATCCTATCAATACACCTGTGGTGGACTACAATATTGCTGGATTAAAATTTAACTGCGTTGTACCTCTCTTAACAAAGCTTGACTGACGAAAAGTGAAAAAAAACAGTTATCTGAATGTATCGGATAATAAAAGGTACTTTTTGGCACCTATCAATACACCTGTGAGACTACAAAATGGCTTTGTGGATCAATTTAACTGCAAGGTGGCTCTATAAACAAAGATGGCTGCGCCTAAATGAAAAAAAAAACAATGTATCTCGAAATGTATAAGATAATAAAATGTATTTTTTGGACCTATCAATACACTGTGGTGTCTACAAAATAGCTGGATTCAAATTATATGCAAGTACCTCTTTCAAACAAAGCTTGAACTAACCAAAAAGTGAAAAAAAACACGTATCTGAAATGTTACGGATACTAATAAGGTTATTTTTGGCACCATATCCAAATACACTGTGGTGACTACAAAATTGACTGGATTTCCAAATTTAACTGCAAAGGTGGCTTATGACATAGCTGGCCTGCGCAAAGTGCAAAAAAAACACGTATCTGAAATGTGTACGGATAATAAAGTATTTTTGGCACCTAGTCAATACACCTGTGTTGATAAAAATTGCTGTTTCAAATTTAACTGCAAGGAGGCTCTGATGAACAAGCGGGCCTGCGCCAAAGTGAAAAAATCACCGTTTTCTGAAAATGTATACTGAATAAAAGGTATTTTTGGCAATCTACAATACCACCTGTGGTGACTAAAAAATTGCTGGATTCCAAATTTAACTGCAAGGAGGCTCTATGAAACAAAAGCTGGCCTGCGCAAAGTGAAAAACAAAACACGTATCTGAAAATGGTATACGGATAATAAAAGGTATTTTTGGCACTATCTAATACACCTGTGGTGACTACAAAATGGCTGGATTCAAATTTATCTGCAAGGTGGTCTATGGAACCTAGCTGGCCTTGCGCCAAAGTGAAAAAAACACGTATCTGAAATGTATACGGATAATAAAGAGGTTTTTTGGCACACTATCAATACACTGTGGTGACTACAAATTTGCTGTAGTCAAATTTAACTGCGAAGGTGGCTTAGAACAAAGCTGGCTGCACAAGTGAAAAAACACGTATCTGAAATGTTATAGGGGGATAATAAAAGGTCATCTTTTCTGGCACCTATCAATACACCTGTGGTGACTAATACAAAATTGCTGGATTCAAATTTACTGCAAGTTGGATTCTATGAACCATAGCTGGCCTGCGCCAAAAGTGAATAAAAACATGTATCTGAAATGTATTTTACGGATAATAAGAAGTATTTTTGGCACCTTTTCAATACACCTTGTGGTGGACTACAAATTGCTGTGATTTCAAATGTAAACTGCAAGAGGTACTCTATTAAATCCAAAGCTGGCCAGCGCAAAGTGAACAAAACACGTATCTGAAATGTATACGGATAATAAAAAGGTACTTTTTGGCACCTATCAATACACATGTGGGTGACTACAAATTTGCTGGATTCAATTTAACTGCAATGTACCTCTATCAACAAGCTTGACTGACAGGAAAAGTGAAAAAAAACACGTATCTGAAATGTATTCGGATAATAAAAGGGTATATTTGGCACCTATCAATACACCTGTGTTGGACTACAAAATGGCTGGATTCAATTTAAACTGCAAGGTGGCTCTATATAACAAAGGCTGTCCTGCGCCAAGTGAAAAAAACACGTATCTGATATGTATACAGGATAATAAAATGTATTTTTTGGGCACCTATCAATACACCTGTGGTGACTACATAAGATGAGATTCAAATTTAACTTGCAAGGTTCCTCTATCAAACAAAGCTTGACTAACCCAAAGTGAAAAAACACGTATCTGAACATGTTTACGGATACCTAAAAGGTATTTTCGGCACCTATCAATACACCTGTGGTGATACAAAATTGCTGTTCAAAATTTAAACTGCAAGGTGGCTCTGGATGAACATGACTGGCCTGCGCCAAAGTGAAAAAACTCGTATATGAAAATGTTTACGGATAAATAAAAAGGTCATTTTTGGCACCTATCAATACACGCCCACTGTGTGACTACAAAAATTGCTGTATTCAAATTTACCTGCAGGTGGCTATATGAACAAAGCTGAGCTGCACCAAGTGAAAAAAACACGATCTGAAATGTATACGGATAATAAAACGGTATTTTTGGCACCTATCAAATACACACTGTGGTTGGTGCCTTACAAAATTGCTGGGATTCAAAATTAACTGCAAGGTGGCTCTATGAAAACATAGCTGGCCTGCGCCAAAGTTGAAAAAAAACATGTATCTGAATGTATACGGATATAAAAGGTATGTATGGCACCTATCAAATACACTGTGGTGACTACAAATTGCTGGATTCAAATTTAACTACAAGGTACCCTCTATCAGCAAAGCTTGACTGACGAAAAGTGAAAAAAAACACGTATCTGAATGTTTAAGATAATAAAAAGGTATTTTTTGCAACCATCTTACTCCCTGTGGTGACTACAAAATTGCTGGATTCAATTTTAACTGCAATGTACCTTCTATCAACAAAGCTTGAGTGACGAAAATGTGAAAAAAACAGTATTCTGAAATGTTTACGGATAATAAAAGGTATTTTTGGCACCAATCAATTCACCTGTGGTGACTACAAAAATTGCTGGTTCAAAATTTAACTGTCAAGGTGGGTCTATGAACAAGGCTGGCCTGCGCCAAAGGTGGCGAAAAAAACACGTATATGACTAATGTATACGGATAAAAAAAGGTATTTTCTGGCAACCTATCAATAAACCTGTGCTGACTACAAAATTGCTGGATTCAAATTTAACTGCAAGGTACCTCTATCAAATACAAGCTTGACTGACGAAAAGTTGGAAAAAAACAGTATCTGAAATGTTTACGGATAATAAAAGGTATTTTTGGCACCTATCAATACAACTGTGGTGACTACAAAATGCTGGATTCAGAATTTACTGCTAGGTACTCTATCAGCAAAGCTTGGGATGACGAAAAAGTGAAAAAAACACGTATCTGAAATGTTTACGGATAATAAAAGTATTTTTGGCACCTATCAATACACCTGTGTGTGACTACGAAATTGCTTGGATTAAATTTAACTTCAAGGGGTCTATGAACAAAGCTGGCTGCACGAAGTGAAAAAAACACGTATCTGAAATGTATACGGATAAATAAAAGGTATTTGTGGGCACCTATACAATACACCTGTGGTGACTACAAAAAATTGCTGGATTCAAATTTAACTGACAAGGTGGCTCTATGAACATAGGCTGGCCTGCGCAAAGTGAAAAAAAACATGTAATCGAACATGTATACGGATAATAAAAGGTATTTTTGGCCACCTATCAATATACCTGTGGTGGACTACAAAATTTGCTGGATTCAAATTTAACTGCAGGTACCTTATCAACAAAGCTTGACTGACGAAAAGTGGATAAAAACAGTTTCTGAAATGTATACGGTTAATATAAAGGTATTTGGGCAACTATCAAGACACTGTGGGACTACAAAATTGCTGGATTCAAATTTTAACTGCAGGTACCTCTATCAAAAAGCTTGGACTGACGAAAAGTGAAAAAAAAAAAAAAAAAATAAAAAACACGTATCTGAAATGTATACGGATAATAAAAGGTATTTTTGGCACCAATCAATACACCTGTGGTGACTACAACAATTGCTGGAATTCAAATTTAACTGCAAACGGTGGGTCTATGAACAAAGCTGGCCTGCGCCAAAGTGAAAAAAAACGTATCTGAAATGTGAACGGATAATAAAAGGTATTTTGGACCTAACAACTAAACAGTGCTGACTACAAAAATGCTGGATTCAAAGTTTATACTGCAAGGTACCTATATCAAAAAAAGCATTGACTGACGAAAAGTGAAAAAAAACACGTATCTGAAATGTATACGATATCAAAGGTTTATTTTTTTGGCACCTATCAATACACCCTGTGGTGTACAAACATTGCTGGTTTAATATTTACTGCAAGGTACCTCTATCAGCAAAGCTTGACTGACGAATAGTGAAAAAAAATACACGTATTTCTTTTTTTGAAATGTATAAGGATAATAAAAAGGTATTTTTGGCACCTATATTACACTGTGGTGACCTACGAAATTGCTGGATCTCAATTTAACTTCAAGGTGGCTCTTTGAACAAAGCTGGCCTGCACACAAAGTGAAAAAAAGTATCGGAAAATGTATACGGATAATAAAAGGTTATTTTTTGCACCTTCAATACACTGTGGTGATACCAAATTTGCTGGCATTTAAATTTAACAGCATGGGTGGCTTATGGTCTATGCTGGCCTGCGCCAAAGTGAAAAAAACATGTATCTGAAAATGTATAGGATAAAAAAAGGTTTATTTTTGGACTTAATATACCTGTGGTGACTACAAAATTGCTGGATTAAAAAATTTAACTGCAAGGTACCTCTTCAAAAAAGCTTGACTGACGAAAAGTGATAAAAAACATTTTTCTGAAATGTATAGGATAATAAAAGGTTTTTTTGGCACCTATAATACACCTGGGGGGACTACAAAATTGCTGGATTCAATTTTAACTGCAGGTACCTCTATAAAAAAAAAGTTTGACTGAAAAAAAGTGTAAAAAAAAGCACGTATTGAAACCGAAACCCCCCCTAACCAAAGGTCCCAGGGACCTGCAACTGCCAAAGCCTCACCCCATTTTCTCTGTATCCTTTTAGACCTGTCCTCTGCCTTTGAACGTCGACCTTTTCCCCCTGCTCAAATCCTCCCCTCCTGGGCATCCGGATTTGGGCCCCTTTCTGGTCCCCTGTACCTCACTGACGGATTTTCGCGTCTCTCTTCTGCCCCACCCTCCTCCCCCCGGCCTTCTCTGTCGGTGTCCCTAGGGGTCAGTCCCGGGTCCTTATCTTCTCTCTTTACACTCTTGGCCCGGGTCAGCTCATGCCTCACACGGCTTTCATTTTCCCTGTATGCTGCGAACCCCAATTACATTCAGGCCAGATGTACCTATCTACTTCCGATCCCCGATGTCTGTCTTCCATTTCCTCCTTCTTTTCCCCACGTTCCTAAAACTAAATGTGGAAAAACAGAATAATCATTTTCCACCATCCAACTTACCCCTTTCCCCTGATCTCTCTATCTCAGTCAACGGCTGTACACTCTCACCTGTTCCGCAGTCCGCTGCCTTGGGGTAATCCTCGCTCCCTCTATTTTCAAACCACACATCCCAAACCCTCACCCCTTTCCTGCCGCCTCCCCCTGAAAAAAAAACTCTGCATCGCTATTCCTCAAAAATTTGACATACAAAAATGCTGGTCCTGCCCTTGTCATCTCCCCCCTAGATACTGCAAACCCTCCCCTTTTCTGTGGCCCTCCCACTGGGCCAACTCCCCCCCCCTTCAAAAATTTAAAACTCTGCCCCCCCGTCTTATCCCCCTTTTTTTTCCACCCTACTCCTCGGGCCTTCCTCCCCCTTTTTAAATTTCTTTTTCACGGGCCCTTCCCCTTTGGGCCCAGCGAATAAATTTTTAATTTTTGCTAACTATAAATTTCCCCAAGCTTTTCCAAAAACCTCTCCCCTCCAAAATTCTTTTCCCCTAATTTCCAAAAAATTCCCCTAAAGGGAAAATCCCCCGCCCCCACGGGGACCTTTTTTTCCTTTTTTGCTCTCCCCTTTTCAGCTCTAAACAAAACCCGGGTTCCAAGACTTCCCCCCGTTGTTTTCCCCCCCACCCTTGGAACCCCCATGCCCCAACACATCGGGACTCTCCCCCAATTTTTAAACCAAAGTTTTAAAAAAAGAAACCTAAAAAAAAAATTTCTTCAGGTTTGGGTTTTTAAAAACCTACAAAAACCCCTGCGTCATACCCCGTTCCACTTTAAAAGTCGGGCCCCTCCCTTTGTTTTTTTTCCCCCCCCTTTTGTAGATTGAAAAGACCCTCGGGGTAGGGTCCTCTCTCCCCTTGCCCGTGCAATTGCCATTTCTTTAATTTTTCCTTGTACTGGGTTTGACTTATTTTTGGTGTATGAAAACCCCCCCCAAAGTACAGCGCCCGGGGAATCAATGGCGCTTTTAAAATTAAAAAATTTAATTTAATAATTTTTTATAAAAATTTAAGGTTAATAAAAGGTATTTTTGGGCCCTTTTCCCAATACCCCCTGGGGTTTGACTAAAAAAAATTGTGTACTAATTTTTATTTGCAAGGGGGCTTAGGGAAAAAAAGTTTCCCTTGCCCCAAAAGTAAAAAAAAAAAAGTTTTCTGAAATGTTATCGGTTAAAAAAAGGTTTTTTTTGGCCCCACCTTTTTCA
>JAODAL010081088.1:0-12019 GCA_025379985.1 Phyllomedusa bahiana | reverse complement strand
TGGGTCAACGGTTTTTAATGGTCTTCTGCGGTACAGGACAGATATAGTTAATGTCCAGTTCAACTAAAATGGTGGTTCAAGGACTCCTATTCCCGGCATTTTTTAAATTTGCGGGTGACAGGTTTAATGGTCATACTGCGGCCCAGGACAGGTATAGTCAATGTCCAGTTCAACTAAAATGGTGGTTCAAAGACTCCTTTTCCCGCCACTTTTTAATTTGGGGGTCAAACAGGTTTAGGGGTCATGCTGTGGCCCAGGACAGGTATAGTCTATGTCCAGTGAAACTAAAATGGTGGTTGAAAGACTCCTTTTTCCGGCACTTTTTAATTTGGGGGTCAAACAGGTTTAGGGGTCATGCTGTGGCCCAGGACAGGTATAGTCTATGTCCAGTGAAACTAAAATGGTGGTTGAAAGACTCCTTTTTCCGGCACTTTTTTAAATGTGGGGGTCATGCAGGTTTGGGGCTCATGCTGTGGCCCAGGACAGGTATAGTTAATGTCCAGTTCAACTAAAATGGTGGTTCAAAGACTCCTTTTCCCGGCACTTTTTAATTTGCGGGTCAGACAGGTTTAATGGTCATACTGCGGCCCAGGACAGGTATAGTCAATGTCCAGTTCAACTAAAATGGTGGTTCAAAGACTCCTTTTCCCAGCACTTTTTAATCTGTGGGCCAGACAGGTTTAATGGTCATACTGCGGTACAGGACAGATATAGTTAATGTCCAGTTCAACTAAAATGGTGGTTCAAAGACTCCTTTTCCCGGCACTTTTTAATTTGGGGGTCAAACAGGTTTAGGGGTCATGCTGTGGCCCAGGACAGGTATAGTCTATGTCCAGTGAAACTAAAATGGTGGTTGAAAGACTCCTTTTTCCGGCACTTTTTAAATGTGGGGGTCATGCAGGTTTGGGGCTCATGCTGTGGCCCAGGACAGGTATAGTCAATATCCAGTTCAACTAAAATGGTGGTTCAAAGACTCCTTTTCCCGGCACTTTTTAATTTGGGGGTCAGACAGGTTTAACCCCTTCACGACCCTGGGCGTATGAGTACGTCCCAGGGCCGCTCAGGGGCTTTGCAGGGGGATCGCACCGCCACCCCCCCGCACAGCTGCCGGGTGTTAGCGGCATATCATCGCTAACACCCGACAGTAACAGCACCGGCGGGTGGCTCCGCCCGCTGGCGCTGTTTTACCCATCAGACACCGCGGCAAAGATGGCCGCGGCGTCTGAATTAACGATGATCGGTGCCGCGCACTGATCGGTGCGGTGATCGGCATCAGCACAGCTATGCTGCGCTGATCCGATCACCGGGCATTGTGGTGGGGAGCCTTGTGAAGGCTCCCGTCACTTACCCTGGCCGGTTTGCCCCACTTCTGTCCGCAGACAGGAAGTGGGGAAACCGCCATCTTTGTACACCTTAATGCATTGCCTATGCTATGCATTAGGTTGTATTAACAATTGCGCCCCCCTAGTGGTCAAGCACCATAGGGGGACTAAATGTTACAGTAAAAAAAATAAATAAATAAAGTTTTAAAGTACAAAAAAAAAAAGTATTAAAAGTTCAAATCACCCCCTTTCCCCATTTTACAAATAAAATCATAAAAATAATAAAAAAGTTACACATATTTGGTATCGCCGCGTCCGAAAAAGTCCAATCTATAAAAATATAACATCATTTAACATCCGTACGCTGAACACCGTAGAAGAAAAAAATTCCAAACGCCAAAATTGCGTTTTTTGGTAATTATACGTCACTCACAAAATGGAATAAAAATGATCAAAAATGTCACATGCATTCCAAACTGCTAGCGATAAAAAGTACACTTCAGCCCGCAAAAAATGCCGCCTCACTGACGTCCATAGGTGTTAGTACAAAAATGTTATTGGTCGCACAAAATGGCGACGTGGCGCAAATTTCAAAAATAGAAAATGTTTGGAATTTTTTTACGGTACCAAAACATAACGGAAACTCTACATGTTTGGTATTGCCGGATGCATAACAACCTGTAGAATACATATAACACATTATATTTACCGATGATTGAACTCCATAAAAGCAAATCAACCAGAAACATGGCAAAAATACGTTTTTTTTCACAATTTGTCCCCCTTTGAATTTTTTTGCGGTTTCCCAGTATATTCTATAGTATACTGAATAACACCATTAGAAAGTACATCTTGTCCCGCAAAATAAAAGCCCTCAGGTGTCTCTGTAGGTGGAAAAATAAAGAAGTTATGGCTTTCAGAAGGCGAGGAGGGAAAAACGAACGTGTCACCAAAAAAAAAACGCCTGGTCCTTAAGTGGTTAATGGTCATACTGCGGTCCAGGACAGGTATAGTCAATGTCCAGTTCAACTAAAATGGTGGTTGAAAGACTCCTTTTCCCCAGCACTTTTAATCTGGGGGTCGGGACAGGTTAATGGTCATACTGCGGTACAGGACAGATATAGTTAATGTCCAGTTCAACTAAAGTGGTGGTTGAAAGACTCCTTTTTCCGAAACTTTTTAATCTGGGGTCATGCAGGTTTGGGGCTCATGCTGCGTTCCAGGACAGGGATATTCAATGTCCAGTTCAAGTAAAATGGTGGTTGAAAGACTCCTTTTTGCGGCACTTTTTAAATCTGGGGGTCATGCAGGTTTGGAGCTCATGCTGCGTTCCAGGACAGGGATATTCAATGTCCAGTTCAAGTAACATGATGGTTCAAATCATACTGCCTTCTGTCACTTTTTAATTTGTGGGTGATGCAGGTTTAAGGGTCAGGCTGTGGTACAAGACAGGGATAGTGAATGGTCTGTGACTTTTTTTCTGTTTACTTTTATAACCTAAGTGTGTTGCCTAAGATGTAGCACGTATCCATTTGACTGTTGTGGATGTTAATTCCAGCTTCTCCAGCCCTGTTTGGGTGTAAGAATGAAGGTGTTGTTGCTCTCCCATAGACTTTAATGGTCATCGGCGACAATCTATTGTCGACTATCGGATATCTTATTGATAATTGCCGATATCGACTATCGACCCGATGACGATAGTCAACGTAATCGCTCATCACTACTCCTGTCTCTTTCCCCCTCCTTGTAGATTGTAAGCCCTCGCGGGTAGGGTCCTCTCTACCTCTGTCGTGCCAATTGCCATTAATCACTTATCATTGTACTCGTTTGACTTATGTCATGTAGGTAACCCCCTCGAATGTACAGCGCCCTGGAATCAATAATAATAATAATAATAATAATAATAATAATAATAATAATAATCACAGATGTTCACACGAGCATCGTACAATGCATATTATACAAGTATGGAATTGTGGCCTGAAAAAAGAAGTTTTGACTTCAATATCATCGTACTTGACCAGGATTGATGGTGGTCTCAATGCTGAGCTCTGTGTATGTTTTCTAGAAGATGAGTTAGCTTGTACACTGAGTATGAAAAGGACAAGCAGGACAAGAACCCAAAGCTTATGTTGAGGTAGGTTCAATGACAATGAAGTAGAGTTGCTGGATTGGCCTCTTCAGACCTCAACCCAATCAAAGACTTATATGTAGATTTGAAGAAAAATCTGTATTCATAGCCAAGTGAGTCAATCAGTATACACCAGCTATGGGAATGTGTAGAGATCCTGGGATCAGATTTCTGTTGAGACATGTTTGAATCTCATCAGGAGCATGACCAGGATTTAGGCAGTGTTGAAAGTCAAAGGTGGATTTACAAAATAATAAAAACTAAAATTTAGATTTTTAGGAGCAAAACAGTAATAATGCAGTTACATGACAAGAATCTGCATAATGAGCATATGCTAAATAGTTGCAAGTCAAATTTACGTATGAGAAAGCGAAGATGATTGTCTATAAAATTATGTTTTCACATGTCACATGTTCAAAACTGTAGTGGAGTGTGAGATTTGGAACCTGAAAGTCAAAAGTTCAAAACATTGTTACCATTTTGCTTTTCAATGTATAAACAATCCAGAAGGGTGTACAAAGATGTTGGTTTTTCTGGAGGGCACGAAGTAATAGAAAGCTAAACATGGTGGTGATGAAAGCCATCATATAGCTTCCTGCTGCCATGTTAGCGTATCAGCACCCCATAATTTCCCCACAGGGAAACTAATCACAGTGGGGTTAAGGGTTATAGAGCAAAGAGCAGAGCTGGATTCATTACCTACTGTGAGGGGCAGGTGTCACCAGCCTCCTATGTAGTGGACTTACAGAAAGCTTTTGCAGGGTTTTGACATTTCTGGCAGCGGTGTGCGAATAAGCATTGTGATGCAACAACACAAGACCCTTGGATAGCAGTCCTCTCCATCTTTATGGCTGACACTACCCTCAGCCCACAAAAAACCGAATCACTGCATGCTGCTCAACTTTCATAAAAATTACATAGCAGTCACAAATGAACTGATACAACAGGTTCAGACCTGCACAGTGGTTGCTGTGTAGAAAATGTACTATTATTGATAATTACTATAGATGGGCAAATTGATTCTAACGAAGTGGAATTCGTTTAGAATTTCAGGAAAACTTTGGTTCGGAACGAAGTCGAACTTTGGGGTACTTCGGGTGAACGAAGTGTGCTTTTCATTGACAAAAATGGCTGCGAGCACATGGCGTTACATGGGGCAAAGAACTCTGGGAGGAAGAAGGGCATAGCCTGCATGACATGTGCAGAGATGAAGCCAATCAGAGACCGGCGGGATTCTGTGACGTCACCGCACTATATAAGTCCGGGCGCGACGCTGGCAGCTCACCCTCCTCTCACTGTACTGATTAGGGAAGGTGCTGCCACGGCTGCTTGTGATAACTCTTACTAAAGAACTCATTTTTATACAGCGATTTTTGGGGGTGTCACAGCTTGTCTCAGAGACTGCTTCTCTTAACGTTCTGTTTCTGATTTTTTGGGGTATTGGATCTGAAGTCCAGTGTGTGTCCAGTGCAGCTGCATATACATGTTAATGCTTTCTGCTCACAGCACATTGAATATCCAAGGGTGATCTAAGCCTGTTCCTGTTGTATTCATTTAAAGAAACAGTGTTTTTACAATACAAATATCACTTCATTTTTGGCTGCTCAATTGTTTGGCGCAATTTACATCCAGGGGTTAATTAAGCGTTGTTCTGCTGCTGTGGTGACTAAAATAAACCGTTTATTTCACCGCCAAAAAAGACATTTTTCCTGTAGCATAATTCACAACCGAAGGTTAATTACAAGTTTTCCTCTTGTTGTGTAGTGTAAAAAGCACGCCATTGTAACACGCTACAAAGCTGGTAGTTTGTGTTTGCTCAATTGTTTGGCGGAATTTACATCCAGGGGTTAATTAAGCATTGTTCTGCTGCTGTGGTGACTAAAAGAAACCGTTGATTTCACCCCCAACAAATAAAATTTTCCGGTAGCATAATTCACAAGCGAAAGTTACTTACACGTTTTCCTCAGTGTGTAGCGTAAAAAACACGCCATTGTAACACGCTACAAAGCTGGTAGTTTGTGGTTGCTCAATTCTTTGGCGCAATTTACATCAAGGCGTTAATTAAGCGTTGTTCTGCTGTTGTGGTGACTAAAGTAAACCGTCTTTTTCACCGGCAAAAAAGAAATTTTTCCTGTAGCATAATTCACAAGCGAAGGTTAATTACACGTTTTCCTCTTTTTGTGTAGCGTAAAAAACACACCATTGCAACACGATACAAAGCAGCTAGTTTGTAGTTCCTCAATTGTTTGGCGCAATTTACATCCAGGGGTTAATTACGTGTTGTTCTGCTGTTGTGGTGACTAAAATAAACCGTCTTTTTCACCGGCAAAAAAGAAATTTTTCCTGTAGCATAATTCACAAGCGAAGGTTAATTACAAGTTTTTCTCTTGTTGTGTAGCGTAAAATACACGCCATTGTAACACGCTACAAAGCTGGTAGTTTTTGGCTGCTCAATTCTTTTGCGCAATCTACATCCAGGGGTTAATTAAGCGTTGTTCTGCTGTTGTGGTGACTAAAATAAACGGTCTTTTTCACCGCCAAAAAATAAAATTTTCCTGTAGCATAATTCACAAGCGAAAGTTAATTACAAGTTTTCCTCATGTTGTGTAGCATAAAAAACACGCCATTGTAACACGCTACAAAGCTGGTAATTTTTGGCTGCTCAATTCTTTTGCACAATTTACATCCAAGGGTTAACAAATTTTTCAGCAGTTGTACTCAGTAAAAGAAACTTTCTTTTTCCCAGCAACAGAAGAAATTCTGTAGCATAATTCATATCCGAAGGTTAATTAAGCCTGTTTGTGCTTTTATATTCAGTAAAATACACAGAGTTTTTAAACGGCACAAATGTCAATTTTTCCTGCCCATTGGTGGAGCACAATTTATATCCAAGGGTTACCCAAGCTTGTTACTGGGTTCATTTGGAGTCAAATACAGGGTGTGTATTTATCATATACAGATATCTTCATCAAACAGTGTCTGTACATTTTAGAACAAACAGTATGTCAGACAGAGAGGTGGCAGGCTATTCACCTGCGAGTGGCAGTGGCACAAACATTCCTGGAGCAGGCCCAGGTCACAGCACAGCAAAGTGACGTCGCAGCAGGGGTCACTAGGTGAGGCCAGAACTGCCGGTGTCATCTAGCGGCCATGTGCTGACTAGCAACCCAAGGGTTCTTGATTGGTTGACTAGGTCATCCACTTCGTCCCAGATCACATCTGACAACCCCAGCCAAGAGTCGGTGGGAACGTCAGACACAACCCTTAGTTGGCATGGCCCGGGAGCGGGTAAGCAGCCCTCACCTGTCCTCAACCCGCCTCTGTCCCATCCGGTTCCCTCAGCCAGAGATCTACTATGTGGTCTGGGCTCAGCGCCACTATATAGCGAGGATGAACAATTTGAGGAGGACAGTCAGCAGCTACTTAACAGCGAAGAAATTGGGCCAATATCCCCTGCTTCTTGCAGTAGGCGGCAAAGTATAGATGTGGAGAGTGGCATGGGAGGTCATGTTGTGAGGGGTCAGCCTCGGCATACCAAGACCAGTGATGAGGACAGCAGTGACGATGAAACACAAATAGATGATGATGTAGCCGACCGCACTTGGGAGCCGGGTGAAGCAAGGGCTTCATCATCGTCAGGAGAAGAGGGCGTCAGCTTGCGCGTCAGTCAGTGGCGCAGCCAGCAACTGAGTGGCCGTGAGTCAGCAGGGTAGCAGCAGTGTGAGGTCGGGAGCCAAGCGGCCACGGGGTAGAAAACCCGCTTCGCAGGTCCAAGAAAGTAGCGGCACAGGGGCTCAGCGAGGCAGCGGTGGCAGTAGTCACTCAGTGCGGAGCATTGGCGGTAAAATCAGTTACTCGGCGGTGTGGCAGTTCTTTGCTAAGACACCGGAGGAGCCGAATATGGGTAAATGTAGAATCTGTGGGCAGAAAGTGAAGCGTGGACAGGGAGCCAACGTTGGCACCCGGCCACTGCGTCAAACATGCAGCGTCACATCCGGGGGCCCTGGGAGAAACGTGGCTCAGATGTGGTGGTCCATCCTGCCGCCGCAGCAACAGCAGCAGCAGCAGCGCCCAGTGGCACACATGCCATTGCAGCCAGTCAAGGCTCCACCCCCTCTGCAGAAGGGAGCTGTTTCTCTTTGACATCATCTCACCGGTCCAGATGCTCTGCTCCTCGCTACTCATGGCGCCAGCAGTGGTTCAGTGAGGCGATTGCAAAGAGACAACAGTATGTGTCCAACCATCCTGACCATGCTCCTGTCCAAGTTGTTGGTACTGCAGACCCTCCCTTTCCAAATGGTGGACTCTGCACCGTTCAGAGAACTAATGGCTTGTGCCGAGCTGAGATGGAGAGTTCCAAGCCGTAATTTATTTTCCAAAAAGGCATTACCAGCACTTCATAAATATGTAGAACAGAAAGTGAGCCAGTCCTTGAGCTTATCGGTTTGTTCCAAGGTGCACGGCAACGCAGATGTCTGGAGCTGTAACTACGGTCAGGGCCAGTACATGTCCTTTACGGCCCACTGGGTGAATGTGCTTCCTGCCTAGGTACATCAACAACATGGACAGGAGATGCCGCTTTCACTTCCACGTTGTCAAACTACAGCTCCTGCGCCAATGTCCACCTCCTCCTCCTCCTCCTCCACCACCACCACCACCATCTCAGCCTCCATAAGTACTGCTCCATCATACCACATGTGTAGGGCACAACGGTGTCACGCAGTTCTACACCTGGCTTGCCTAGGCGAACTAAGTCACACAGGGGAGAAACTGCTCCGCGTCATGCAGCAAGAAATCGATGTGTGGCTTTCTCCGCGCCAACTGCAAATCGGAACCATGGTGACGGACAATGGGAGGAACATGGTGTCCATGCTGCCCCGAGGAGGGATGGTCCATGCGCCCTGTATGGCGTATGTGTTCAATCTGGTTGTGAAAAGGTTCCTAAAGTCTTCCACCGATCTTCAGAAGATTCTGAAAATGGCCAGGAAACTGTGCATGCACTTCATCCATTCCTACAAAGCCAGGAACAGCCTCCTCGAGTTGCAGCGGCAGAATGGACTCCCCCAACACACTCTGATATGCGATGTTTCCACCCGTTGGAATTCAAGTCTGCACATGTTGGACCGACTGTATGAACAAAGAAAGGCTATTAACGATTTTCCGATGATCCAGGCGGACAGGAGTACTCCCCTGTGTAACTTTGATGTTAGCCAGTGGCAGCTCATGCATGGCACCTGCCGTTTGTTGAGGCCATTCGAGGAGGCCACGTTATTTGTCAGTCGCCAGGACTACGGGATGAATAACGTCATTCCACTGCTTCATGTCCTGGAACAGATGCTGAAAAATCTGTCTGGGCAGGGGACTGGAGACGTGGCGACTACATCTCGCGGCCACATGAGTCCGGTGGAGACTGAAATGGAGGAGGAGGAGGACTTTGGAGCAGAAGCATTGTCTGGTGAAATGAGTGGATATTCTACCCAGGTGACAAGAGAGGAGGAGCAAGAGCAGCTGGAGGAAGTAGATGGAGACGAGGAAGACGAGGCAGATGACCCACAAGCACCGTGGCATTATACAGTGGAGATTGAGGCAGGGAGCCCCTCGGAATCACTTGTGCAGATGGCCTGCAGCATGCTGATTTGCCTTGCTAGTGACAGCCGAATAGTCAGCATCCGGCAGAGGGATGACTTCTGGCTCTCCACCCTATTGGACCCTCGCTACTGGTCCAAAATGGGAGCCTTTTTCCCAGCTATTGAGAGGGAAGACAAACTCAAATACTATAGGGAAATCCTCCATCGGCAGTTGGCCACTGCCTATGTGCGGCATCGTCCCTCCTCTGACAGGTCTGACCGGGGGGTTCCTCAGCACTCACGTACTACTGCCGCGGCTGCTGGGGAAAGGGGTGGGGGGGTAGGAGCAGTACCAGCTCCATCAGTAGCAACCTAAGTCTGGAGTCACTGATGAGCGGCTTCCTTCACCCGTCTATTGAGAAGGGTAGTCACCAGCAGCAGCAGCAGGACCTGGAGCAGTCCCTGAACCAACAGGTGGTGGCCTACTTGGACAGCACTCTGCCACCCCTGTTAGAAGATCCGCTGGACTACTGGGCAGCCAACCTGGATGTGTGGCCGCAACTTGCCGAGTTTGCAGTGGAGAAGCTGACCTGCCCGGCCAGTAGTGTGGCATCAGAGCGGGTATTCAGTGATGCGGGGGCCATCGTTATCCCAAGGAGAACCTGCTTGTCCACAGGAAATGTGGAACGACTGACCTTTGTCAAGATGAATCAGGCGTGGATCGGCCAGGATTTCCACACACCAATGCCTTATGCGTCAGAGTACATCAGCCATGACGCCTCACCCAAACTGTGAGAAATGAGTCTGGGTTCAAATTACCTGTCTCAGCCACTATTCTGATGCTGCCACCCGCCTGATGCCAGACATCTGTTGCCAGTTTCTCCATCTGCCACCAACCATCTTTACCAGGGACTGGTATTGCCACCAACCTCCACACTCTGTCATTGTTCCACTCTCTGACCTCATCCTGCTGCTGCTGCTGTTGCTGCTGCGGTCACCTACACACTGTGTCATTGTGCCACTCTCTGACCTCATGCTGTTGCTCCTGCCGTCACCTCCACCCTCTGTCATGGTGCCACTCTGTGGCCTACTCCTGTGTCTGCCACCTCCAGAATGTCATTGTGCCACTGCCTGACCTCATGCCGGTGCTGCCGTGACCTCCACACTGTGTGATTGTGCCACTCTGTGGCCTACTACTGTTTTGCCACCTCCAGAATGTCATTGTGCCACTGCCTGACCTCATGCTGCTGCCACCGTCACCTCCACTCTCTGTCATTGTGCCACTCTGTGGCTTACTACTGTTTTTCCACCTCCAGAATGTCATGGTGCCACTGCCTGACCTCATACTGCTGCTGCCGTCACCTCCACACTGTGACATTGTGCCACTCTGTGGCCTAATCCTGTTTTAGCCACCTCCAGAATGTCATTGTGCCACTGCCTGACTTCATGCTGCTGCTGCTGCCGAGCCCTCCACACTGTGTCATTGTGCCACTCTGTGGCCTACTCCAGTTTTTGCCACCTCCAGAATGTCATTGTGCCACTCTCTGACCTCATGCTGCTGCTGTGGCTGCTGCCGTAACCTCCACACTGTGTCATTGTGCCACTCTGTGGCATATTACTGTTTTGCCACCTCCAGAATGTCATTGTGCCCACTGTTTTGTACCCTCATTTCCTGCTGTGGCATGCTGCCGCCGTCACCTCCCCACTCTGTCACTAATGTTGCCACCTGAGCTCTCAGCTTGTTTTTTTTCCAGCTTTCGCTTGCATGACTTTATCAGGCAACATTCCTGCTTCAGTTTTTTGGTCAGTTTTGCCCTCTTAAGTGCCCAGGGAATTTTATAGTGAAGTGATTCTAAGAGTGACGGCAGTCATCTGCGTGTCATACTAAAACACAACATTGTATGAAGACCAAACCAAGCTCCCTCTGCATATTTAAGCATGGCACAACGTTCTACAGCACCCTGCAGGCTCTGTGCAGCCTGGAAATAGCTGTTTTTTAACGCGATTCGTGCCCAAGTAATTCGGTCCGAAACGAATTTTGTTGGAAAATTCGGCGAAGTGACCGAATCAAATTTTTTAGAAATTCGCCCATCTCTAATAATTACTATACATTGATAAGGGTGGACATTCACTTTACAATTGGAGTTTTCTCTCATAATTGTTGCCCTTGTGTCTGCAGCCTAATTACTATTTTATTCTCTTTTTCCATTTATGGAGAGTAGATTTTAAGAGCAAGCATATATGAATCATAGAGAGCAGTATAAAGGACATGGCACAAATATTTTGTCATCAAAGCATGAATGTGAAAAATGTCTCTGCCAGAGACCCTCAGGAAAAGTGTGCGATGAATATTGGTAATGCGCATTGCCATCTGTTTATCTACATCTGTTTCCCATGTTGTGCTTCGTAAAAAAATAAACCTAATAGGTGATAATTAAAAAAGCTAAGCAAATAATATATTTTTGAACACTGTGTTCTGATGCATTATATTTTTTTAAGTAGTTCATTTCACAGTTTCACATCAGTATAAATTTTTCTTACGTCTGATGCATATTTTGCTTGAACAAAATATATCACCAAAGTTAGCAGTAAAAAATTTAAGCTTCTCGTAAAGAAGGAATATTGTGAATTCATGTGACATTTATATTTGTGTTTTGACTAATGACAGAAACAAACTGTGCCTTTGGGGGAAAAAGTTTCATCAAAGTGACATAAAAAATACACAACATTTTAAGTCACTTAGGAATGTCTCTTGCATCAGTTTCTTTTTATTTTTTTTCCCTTCAAATCCTGTGAGATGTCTGTGTTTGCTTACTGTCTAAGAGACATATTTTACAGTGCATGTTTTCACTAAACCAAGGATGGAAGCCATTTTTGTAAAGTGGTTTAAACAAGGCATGGGTAAGGAATAGATAAGCAAGAAGTAGAGATGGGGAATCGATTCTAACGAAGTGGAATCGTTTAGAATTTCAGGAAAACTTTGGGTTGGAACAAAAAGG
>JAODAL010081087.1:0-12019 GCA_025379985.1 Phyllomedusa bahiana | reverse complement strand
TGGCCCCAGGGTTTTTCCCCCCTTCCCTTTGGGAGGGGGATGCCTGGTGCAGACATGCCCCCCCTCCAGGCCCCAGGCAGTGGTCCCCCCCGTCCTGGAGAGGGAATGCCCGGTGCGGGATCACTGCCCCCCCCAGGCCCCATGGCAGTGGTGCCCCCGTCCTTGGAGAGGGAATGCCCGGTGCAGGATCACTGCCTCTCTCCGGGCCCCATGGCAGTGGTGCCCCCGTCCTTGGAGAGGGAATGCCTGGTGCAGGATCACTGCCTCCCTCCAGGCCCCATGGCAGTGGTGCCCCCGTCCTTGGAGAGGGAATGCCTGGTGCAGGATCACGTCGTCTCTCCGGGCACCAAGGCAGTAGTTCCCCCATCCGTGTTGCCTCTGGAGAGGGGATGCCTGGTGCAGGATCACTGCCTCCCTCCAGGCCCCATGGCAGTGGCACCCCCGTCCTTGGAGAGGGAATGCCCGGTGCAGGATCACTGCTTCTCTCCGGGCCCCATGGCAGTGGTGCCCCCATCCTTGTTGCCTCTGGAGAGGGGATGCCTGGTGCAGGACCCCTGCCTCTCTCCGGGCCCCATGGCAGTGGTGGCCCCTTCTCTTTAGCACATATATTATAGTCGTACATCCTGACGCAGCAAAATGCTGGAAAACACTGAATGTTTTATGAATTTTTTTGCTTCCACAAATGTGTCTGACGCTTCCTGTGCAGAATCCATTATAGATAAAGCAATTTCCATCAGTGCAATTAGTGACACATCCGCCACTAACAGCCCCTCCCCCTGCGCTTGTAAATGTCGGAGTTTATCACCTGTTCTCTGATGGACTGGGAAACTGGGGGAACGGAGAAGCTGTCCGGGGAGAGACATTAAAGGGGATCTCCGCATTAGACATTCACATTTTTCCAAACTAGACAATTCCTTTATATATCTGCTCCAGGACGCCTCACAGAACGGAGCTGGGGAAATGTTGTATAGCAATATAGGGGGAACCTACAGCCCTGTGTGTCCTGAATTCTTCTGGTTATTTATATATATATAGATATATATACTATATTATATAATAATATATATATATATGATATATATATATATATATTTTATATATATATATACTGCTAAAAGAAATAAAGGGAACTCTTAAACAACCCAATGTACCTCCAAGTCAATCACACTTCTATGAAATCAACCTGTCCAGTTATGAATCATCTCTGATTGTGAGCCAATTTTTCCTGTGGTTGTGCACATGGAACAGACAACAGGCAGAAATGATCGGTAATTAGTAAGACAACCCCTCTAAAGCAGTGGTGCTGCAGGTGGTGACCACAAACCAACTCTATGTTCTCATCCATTTTGGCTGCTGTTCTGGTCACTTTTGCATTTTGTTATTTCTCTCACCCCTGGAGGTAGCACCAGGCGGTGTCTACAACCCACAGAAGATGCTCAAGTAGTGCAGCTCATCCAGGATGGAGCTGTGACTGAAGTTGAACTTGCCTGAAATGTAATTTTTCACTTTGATCTTGAGAATCATTCCACATCCAGGTTCCATGGGAAATTTATTATGATTTTCATTGATCATTTTTATGTTTTATTGTTCTCAGCGCTTCCACTATGTAATGAAGAAGGAATTAGAAAAATATAACTGGAAGATTTCATTCACTCTGATGTGGGATTTCAGTGTGAAGATTCCTACGAGAATTGTGGACTTGCACAAGTCTGGATCATCCTTGGGGCAATTTCTAGATACCTGAAGGCACCTCGTTCATCTGTACAAACAATTATACACAAGTACAAAACAGATGGGAATGTCGCCGGTCAATCATACCGCTCAGGTTCTGTGTCTTGAGATGAAACGGGCTTTGGTCCGACATGTGCAGATCCAACCCAAGACAAAAGCAAAAGACCTTGTGAAGATGCTGGCGGACAGCTGGTAAGATTGTGTCATTATCACATGAAACGGTCCTGTTATCAAAACATGGGCTGAATGGCCGCTCTGCCTGGAAAGGAAGGCGTTACTCAAAAGGAAACAGAGAAAAGCCGTTTCATGTTTGCTAATGCACAGGAACAAAGGATACCTACTTTTCTGGAGGCCTGGTCTGTGTTCTGACAAAAATAAATGGAACTGTTTGGCCATTATGACCATCGTTAAAGTTTGGGAAGAATAAGGGAGAAGTTGGAAGCCTGAGAAACATCATCCACTTGTGGAATCACAGGGGTGGCAGCATCATGTTGTGGGGTTGTTTGGCTGCAGGAGGGACTGAGTGCACTTCACAAAATAGTTGGCATCATGAGGAAAGAAGATTATTGTGGCAATACTGAAGCAACATCTCAAGACATCAGCAAGGAAGTTAAAGCTTGGGTGAGAAATGGGTCTTTCCAAATGGACATTGACCTGAAGCTACTGCCAAACTGGTTACAAAGTGGCTTAAGGAGAACCAGGTCCCTTGTTTTGGACGAGCGGCCGTCACAAAGCCTTGATCTCAGTCCTATACGGAAATGTATGGGCAAAGCTGAAAAGGCCGGACTGGAGCGAGGGCGACCCCCAAACATGGCTCAGTTACACCAGTTCTGTCAGGAGGAAAGGGGCGGAAAGATCCTACCAACTATTGTGAGAAGGTTGTGGAAGGATCCAGAACGTTTTTGACCCAAGTCCTACAGTTTAAGGCAAAGTGCCACAAATACTAATGAAATGGAGGAAACTTTTTGACTTTGCAGAAAGTAAAAAAATGCCTTAAAAAATTCTCCCTCTCTTTATATGCATTGGGGAATGAAATAATTTTGGTCCTAAATGGACCTAAAACGGGGGAAGTTTATTTCTGATTTCATGTCAGGAGAGTGAGAAAGAACCTGCAGATGGGCTTTATATAGAGGAGAGGGGGAAACCTGCAGATGGGCTTTATTATAGGAGGGGAGAGGAGAAACAGCAGTGGCGTTTATATAGAGGGGAGGTGTGAAACCTTGCAGTGGGGCTTTATGTAGAGGGAGGGAGAAACCTGCAGATCGGGCTTTTCTTATAGAGGGAGGGGAGAAAAACCTGCAGATGGGAGCTTTACATAGAGGGGAGGGAGGATTCCTGCAGATTTGGCTTTATATAGGAGGGGAGGGAGAAACCTGCAGGATGGGGCTGTATATAGAGGATGGGAGAAACCTTGCAGATGGGGCTTTATATTGAGGGGAGGGAAGAAATTCTGCAGATGGGGCTGTATATAGAGGGGAGGGAGAAAGAAACCGCAGATGGTGCTTTCAGTATAGAGGGGAGGGAAACTTTTTTTTACATACACTATATACAGTTACAGATCCTCTGTCTATACAGTGATAACAAGTGATAGATCCCCTGTACAGTAATCCCATATCTATCTATCTCATCTTTCTATCTATCTATCTATCTATCTATCTCATCTTTCTATCTATCTATCTATCTATCTATCTATCTATTATCTTTCTCATTATCTATATATTCTCTATTCTCATATCTATCTATATATATAATCTATTCTATTATCTATCTATCTTTTATCATCTATCTATCTATCTATCTATTATCTATCTATCCCATATCTTTCTATTCATATTCTTTCTATCTATCTTATATCAATCTATATCATATCACTTTCTATCTATCTATCTTATATATACTATCTAATATATAGTCTATCTATCTATCTATCTATCTATATTTATCTATCTTATCTATCTATCTATCTATCATCATATCTATCTATCTATCTATGTATCTATCTATTATATATCGTATTGTATCTATCTATTCATATCTAATTATATATCTATCTATCTATATATCTATCTATCTATCTATCTATATCTTCATATCTTTCTATCTAATCTATCTATCTCATTCTATGAATCTATTATCTATCTATCTAATCTATCTTTACTATCTTTCTCATATCTATCTATCTATTATCTATCTATATAATCTATCTATCTTCTTATCTATCTATCTAATTATAACTATTGTGACGCTTCACTCGGCGTTTGGATGCCCTCCTGGGTAGTCTGGGGGTCCTTTAGCTCATGGATTGGCCACTTTTGGTTAACGGATTGCACTCGAAGCAGGATTCCAGTTTTTTAAACGTTGGCACAGGCCAGGCTTTTATTGGGAATAAAGAAACCATACAATAACCAAAAAAAATCCTCAGGCGTCTGGCACCACTATACAACTATATAAACCTGCCTATCGTTGGTATGATCTACATCCAGACCCACAAAACACAGTATCCTTACCGTACACTTTTAGGCTTCCCTCAAGCCTCTGGGGGGCCAGAGCCTCTCTCCAGCTCCACTGCCACTCTTCACTGCAGGTAGAAGACCACGCCCCCCCGATCATCTGCAGTAGGAGGCCTTTAATAGGTCTCCAGAGACCTACCCAATATCTGGGCTGGAACCCGGGGACCTGGAATTGTGGGAGCAGCCAGCCACCATCTGCATGCTGTTCAGGGAAGCCAACCATAATGGCTGGATACAGCCGTAATACATACGCTGTCAGCAGCATAATGTTGCTGACAGATAGCCATTGGCTCCCCACCATGACAGGCCTTGGTGGAACTTGCTAGGATGGAATCCTGACATACCACCACCTTGTGGCTGCACATGCGACATCTAAGGTCGGCTCTGCCACTCATATCTAGTATCTGTTTTATCTATCTATATATCTTTCTATCTATCTAATATATCTTCTGTCTATCTATCTCCTATCTATTATCTTTCTATCTATCTATCTATCTATTATCTATCTCATATTATCTATCTTATACAATATCTATCTATCTATTCATATCTATCTTTCTATCTATCTATCTCATGCAACAAAAGGAAAAAGAGAATAGGGGGTCGCACAAATAGCGTTTATATTGAACTGGGAGGAAAGGGGAGAAAAGTAGAGTGTTATATTCTCACCTTCTAGTGTGCGCTTTTATTGTTTGAGGGCACAATCAATATAAGCGCTTGCAGGGAATTATTACCCCGTAGCCCTTATTACGGCAGACGATGTCTTGGTGCTTACGCTCGGATAACCGGGTGAGGAGAATAGCCACAAAATGGGAGAAAGGAAAAATGGACCGGCGCACGTGAAGGTGTGGGTTAAAAATGACAAGTCTAAAGGCTTTTCATTAATGTTTTTTATTCTGAAAAAATGTCTCGGGCATTACCGTGACAAAATTAAAAAACAATAGGAACTTAAAATGGGACTTTACGCGTTTCGCGCCCGTTGTACTATAAAAAAAAATAACAAACTAACCGCGACTTCATCAGAAGTAAAGAATAACTAAAACATAGAGTATATATAGATGCTGACATGTATTGTTAATTGGATGATACTTATTACAGGTTAAGTGACGTGAAGACAACGGTGGTGAGAAAAATGGAAGACAATTGGAGAGAAAGGTGTCAATCAAAAATGAGACGAGCAGAGAGAAGGACTGGAAGACAAGGGAGTCATATCAGGATACCCCGTGCATTATGTTGAACTACGATATGTGTTGCGATAATAAAAATAGAAATAAAATTGAATGAATAGTTGTATAATGTATTAATGGGGTGGGGGAAAACAAGTTGAAGGTGGTGATGTAGATAAATCACCACCTAAGGTATAAAGAAACACAGTCGAGGAAAAATTAGAAAGAAAACACAGAAAAGGCTGGTGAATGGGATAAGATGTGTCCGAATAGCAAGAAAGGCGGTGGAATACAATAGGAAATAAGAGTGCAGGAATGGTTTAAAAAGGATTGCCGCTATGAAAAAAGATAAAAAATGCGCTATAAGAATTCATATGATTAGATCAATATGTATTGGTTGAGGTAAGGAGGTAAAATTGAATCGGAACTAATGGTAGGTCAATATAGAGACGTCTGTGAATAGGTTTACTATTGGTGGGTACTATGAAATGTCCAATCGGGTGTGTAGAATATGAGGACTGACGATAGGCTAAGATTCTACGGGAGTTATGAATAAAACCAATGAAAAAAGGAGCTGATCCTCTATGGCAAATAACATAGAGAAGTGCATGGGAGCTAGTGGCCGTGCTAGCAAGACCAATATTGATCAGTAGCGGGTCTAGGGACCGGGACTAGATGGGTGTAGGGTATGCTCGGTGGGGATATAAAGTATTGTATTAGAAGGAAAGATATATAGGAGAAGAAAAAGTAATGTAGATACCGTGGGTGCAGATGTTTTCTCGGTGACTTAATGTGAAACAGTGATGTAATTAACAACTGTAATTTCATATGTCACTTTAAGTCACCGGGAGCATCTGCACCCAACGGGATCTTCGATGACTTTTTTCTTTCTCTATATATCTTTCCTTCTTAATCATCAATACTTTATTATCCCCACCGGACATACCCTACACCCATCTAGTCCCTGCGGTCCCTAGGACCGCTACTGATCGAATATAGTCTTGCTAGCTTGGCCACTAGATCCCATGCACTTCTCTATGTTATTTGCCATTAGAGAGTAGATCCCTTTTTTCATTGGTTTTATTCATATCTCCCGGTATTGACATCTTAGCCTAGCGGTGAGCCTCATTTTTCTACCACACCGATATGGACTGTTCATAGTACCCACCAATAGTATAAACCTATCACAGGACGTCTCTTTTATTGGACCTCCATTGGTTCATTCAATTTACCTCCCTTACCTCAACCATCATATGGATCTATTCTTTATGAATTCTTTTAGAGCTTTATTTATCTTTTCATAGCGGGCAATCCTTTTTTAAACCATTCCTGCACTCTTATTTGGTCCATTTGTATTCACCGCCTTTCTTGCATTGACACTTCTTTTCCCATTCACCAGCTTCTGTGTTTTCAAAATTTTTCATCGACTTTGTTTCTTATACATTTAGGTGGTTGATTTATTCTACATCACCACTTCAAACTTGTTTTCCCCCACCCATTAATACATTATACAATATTCATTCAATTTTATTCTATTTTTTATTATCGCAACACATATCGAAGTTCAACATGATGCACGGTGGTTCCTGTTATGACTCCCGGGTCTTCCCGTATCTTCTCTCCTGCTCTGTCTTCATTTTTGCTTGACACCTTTCTCTCCCATTTGTCTTCCTTTTTCTCACACAGGTGTCTTCACGTCACTTTCCTGTAAAAAAAGTATCATCCATTACCAATACATGTCAGCAAATATATATACTCTATGTTATAGTTATTCTTTACTTCTGATGAAGCGCGGGTAAAAGCAGCGAAGACGCGGTAAAGTCTTTTTTAAGTTCCTATGTTTTTAATTTTGTCACGGTTAATGCCGAGACATTTTTTAAAAGATAAAAACTTTAATGATATGCCACTTTTAGAACTTGGCTTTTTACCCACACCTGCACGTGCGCCGGGTCCATTTTTTTTCCTTTCTCTCCATTTTGTATCTATCTATCTCATATCTATCTATCTATCTATCTATCTATCTATCTATCTATCTATCTATCTCATATCTATATCATATCTATCTATCTATCTATCTATCTCATATAGATCTCATATCTATCTCTTACCTATCTATATATCTCTCATATGCTATCTTCTCTCATATCTATCTATCTAATCTATCTATCTATCTATATATCTATCTATCTATCTCTTTTCTATCTATCTCTCATATATATCTATCTCTCATATCTATATATCTATATATCAATCTATCTCCTATATATCTATCTATCTATTTCTATCCTCCTCTCATAATTCTTTATATCTCTCTATCTATTTCATATCTATCTATCCCATCTATCTATCTCTCTATCTCCTATCTATCTATCTATCTATCTATCTATCTATCTATCTATCTATCTATCTATCTATCTATCTAACTATCTCATATCTATCTATCTCATTTCTATCTATCTATCTATCTCCTATACTTTTTAACTACTCAATTATCTATTCATTCTATCTATTGTCTTTATATCTATCAGGGCACAGTCTCTTTCATTGGGGCAAGGTAGCGGTTGCATGGGTGCCACGAGCCCAGGTTGCCTTGGGCAGCCGCCTACCCTGCCCGGTGGAGCGGCAGCTAGGCTCTGCCCGATGGGCAGCCAAGGTCCGGGCCGCAGCGCTGGCTCGGAGCGTTGCTGGGGGGGGCCGGTGATTTCCCCCGGCGGGCCCCGAATACTGGCGCAGGTCCCCCCCTCGCCACTCGGCCGAGTCACAGACCCATCCATGCAGCCATCACGGCCGTTGCCTGCACCACACTGATCCCTGCCGTTCAGCCCCCTGTAGGCCGTGGCGCAGGCAGCGCGATGTAATGACATCATCGCGCTGCCTGCTCCGCGGCTGTGAGCGGCCGCTCGGAAGCAGGAGAAGGAGGAGGACAGTAGGACAAAAACAGGTAAGTATGTATTTATTTTTTTATTTTTATTTATTTATTTTAATACTTAAATAAATATTTTTTTTGGCCCTACCTGCTAATTAGTGCCTACCTGCCTTGAGCTACTGGCCATACCTGCATAATTAGTGCCCTACCTGCCCAGCTACTGGCCTCCATCCCTAATTAGTGGCCCTACCTGCCTTGCAACTGGCCTACTTGCAAATTAGTGCCCTTAACCTGCGTAGATACTGCCCCTACCTGCCTAGCTCTGGCCTACATGCCTAATTTGTGGCCCTACCTGCTTAATATAGTGGGGCCATATCTGCCCAGCTTTACTGGCCTACTCCATAATTAGTGGCCCTCCAGCCTAGACTACTGGCCCTAACATGCTAATTAGTGGCACTACCTGCCTAATTACTGGCCTGCCTGTCTATTTACTGGCGCCTTACCTGCCTAATTAGTGGCCCTACTGGCTAATTACCTTGCCCTACCTGGCTATTACTTGCCCTGCCTGTTAATTACTGGCCCTACCTGGCTAATACTTGCCCTACCTGTTAATTACTGGCCCCTACTTGCTAATTACTGGCTTCTACCTGATAATTACTGGCCGTAGCAGGTTAATTTTTGGCCCTTTTCTATGAAGGGATAATACAGGTGGGCCCTACAATCTATGGGGGAGATATTACAGGGCGAGGCCTACAATCTCAGGGGGGGCTTATAAACCTACCTACAGGGGAGCAGCATATCTACCTACGTGAGCCTGTAAATCCTACCTACTTAATGTGACAAACATTACTACCTACTTACTTATTGGGGCTGCCATTAACTTTTGGGAGGGTGGGGAATCGGTAGTGAAGGTGCTGATAAAGGAAGATTCTAAGATGTTTGTGGGTTACATGCAGGACGAGCTGCGGCGGGAGAAGGCGTCATGGCCGGGTCTGGACGGAAGGAGAGGAAAAGGGAAAAAGAACGACTTTCAGAGAACGACTGAACAGACGAGGGAAGTCTCCGGTGAGTCCCTGGTGTCGGGGGTTATTTTCTTTCTATTATTCCATCAGCATTATAGTCTCTGTCATGTAACGGTGACCTGAGCTGGTAATGTTTATATTTGTTTCTTTGAGTAGTTTTTATTTTTTTTTTTTTTACACAGCTCTGCCCAAGGGCCCATAGGGCTGTTAAGACGGCCCTGTACCTATCTATCTCATATCTATCTATCTAGCCATGCTGGCACCCCTAGAAGACCCACAGCCTGGGACTCTGTTATGTTGCTCGCGGTGCGCGGTGTAGACGGAATGTGTCCATAGATCGGACTATGTTATTGCTTTTCATTTTTATTACTAAAATGGTGATTTTCAACCCACTCTGGTTTGTTCTGAGGTCTATTGTCCGTGGTTCTGCTCGTCCAGGGCGGATATTACAGGAACTAGGGTTTATAGAGAAATTACATCGTAACTTCATAATTTACGTGAATTTTGTTTTTATGGAATCGTATTCGGTTCTCATAAGATAACATAGAGCTTGTCACTGACTGGAGGACGCTCAATCCCATAGAGTAACATAGAGCTTGTCGCTGATTGGTGGACGCTCAATCCCAGAGAGTAACCTTGAGCGTGTCGCTGATTGGTGGACGCTCGATCCCTTAGGAGAAAACATAGAGATTGTCACTGATGGAGGACGCTCGATCCCATTAGTTTCATAGAGCTTGTCACTGACTGGAGGACGCTCGATCCCATAGAGTAACATAGAGCTTGTCACTGACTGGAGGACGCTCAATCCCATAGAGTAACATAGAGCTTGTCGCTAATTGGTGGACGCTCAATCCCATAGAGTAACATAGAGCTTGTCGCTGATTGGTGGACGCTCAATCCCACAGAGTAACATAGAGCTTGTCACTGACTGGAGGACGCTCGATCCCATAGGGAGGACGCTCGATCCCATAGAGTAACATAGAGCTTGTCACTGACTGGAGGACGCTCGATCCCATAGAGTAACATAGAGCTTGTCGCTGACTGGAGGACGCTCGATCCCATAGAGTAACATAGAGCTTGTCGCTGATTGGTGGACGCTCAATCCCATAGAGTAACATAGAGTTGGGTTTGCTCGGGGAAACCTAATAGGAGGACCCCTTGATCTTTTGGAGGATGCTCAACCCCCATAGGTAACATAGAGCTTGTCGTTTTTTTTGGTGGGGAACGCCCCAATCCCTTAGAGTAACTTAGGTTGTGCTGTTTGGTGGACGTGTTCAATCCCTTTGGTAACATAGAGCTTGTCACTAAATTTGGTGGTAACCCCCTTCAACCCCCAACAGAGTAATTAAGACCCTTGTAAAACTGTTTTAGGGGAAGGGCTCAACCCCTCACGGGTTAACTTTAGGGGCTTTGCCCACTGTTTTGGGAGGAAACGCTTCGATCAATGGAGGACGTTTAAACCCCCCAAAAAGGTAACCTTTAGGTTACGCTTGCATTTTTGGTTTTGGTTTGATTTTCCAGCCGATCGTCTTCTTGCCCTTGTCCTCCTATAATAACATGACACGCGTTGTTACATTTCTAATGGAGGACTTTCAGCCAATCAGCTTCCTTTTCTTTTTTTCTCGGGGTTCGTCAGCCCATAATTTATTGAACGAACCCCACCCAAATTTAAGTCTTTGCTTTTTGTCTCCATTAAAATTTTTGGGTTAGTCGCCCTTTCTTTTTTATTGGACAAAACGTTTTCCCCCAAACTGAAGTTTAAAAGCTGCAGGTTACACTTATTGAGGGCTTTTATTTCCATAGAAATAAGGGGTTTAAATTTTGCCCCTGTTCTTTTGGACAAAATGACCAATAGCTTTGTTTTTGTTTTTTATTGAAAATCACTGTCCAGCACGGGCCCGGGTACAGTGATAAAAAGGGGGTGTATTAATTTCCCGGGCTTTGACTGGGGGTTTTCAGGTTTTCTTGCATTGACTAAAAATGGGAAAAGGAATTTTCCCTCAATCTGTTAGGGGTTACTTTTATGGGGAAATTTTGGTGGAGGGAAACCCATAAAAATTTTGATGCTCTGTGGTTTAAGGGGTTATTTTCTAAAAAAGCAGAAACTTGTCGGAGGGGGCCCGGGTTTTCGGGAAAATTTTTAAATTGGGTAACAGGGGAACAAAAATTTTAAGTTTGAAACCAATTAATTTTAAAAATTTGTTTCAAAAAAATTTTGGTGGGTAACCGAAAAAAAACCAAATAAAAATTTGAATTTAATGGGAAAAATTAATATTTATTTGTTTTTTTTCGTTTCCCCCCAAAATTTATTGATCTTTTTAAAATAAAAGGATCGGTTCCCCAACTTCGTGGGGCCCTTATCATTTTTTTTCTCCCAAATTTTCAAAATTTATTATAGATTGCTTTAAAAAAACCCCTTTAAGAGCGTCTCCTTTCCCCCCTTTGGGAAACCAAAAAAAACCGCGCCTTTTTTAAACTCTTTTGATTGGCTAAGTGGACAAACCCTCTTCCCCCAACCCAATTCACAGTACTAGAATTTTTCCCCCCTTTGGACAGAAAATAACTTTAGGGCGCCCTTCTATTGCGCCCCCCTTTTGGCTCCACCCCAAAATTAGACAAAAAAAACTTTTATGTTTGGTTTTTTTCATATCTGCCCCCTGGGGCTAAAAAAAATCAGCTCTTTTCGGCCCTTTTTTACTGTTTTTTTAAAAACTGTCCCCCTTT
>JAODAL010081086.1:0-12020 GCA_025379985.1 Phyllomedusa bahiana | reverse complement strand
CTCCCTCTATCATAAACCCTATATATAACAGAGCTCAGCTCCCCCTCTATCATTAACCCCTAAATACAGAGTCATTATCCCCTCTAATTAACCCTATAATCCAGGCTCAATCCTTCCTCTATCATATAACCCTATATATACAGAGTCAGCCCCCTTCTCATCAATAACCTATTATCACAGAGCTCAGCTCCTCTCCCTCTATCTAAACCCCTAATATCACGAGCTCTGTCCTCCCCTCTATCACATACTACTCTCACTGGGAGTAAAACCACTTTTGAAAGGTTTCATTTAATATTCTGCGTATGTTTTGGGTTCCACAGACAGGACTGGGGCAAGGTATTCTGGTTCTCTAGGCAGATAAGGCATATAGCGCCCCCCTATGAAAAACTCAGCCCACTCCATACCACCTTGGGTCCCCTTTTCTGCTTGGGATGAAGTGCCGTTCTACGAGGTTGCCTACCTTCCCCTACCTGTTGTCCTGGCTCTGACCACAGGACACCTTCAGATGTCTTGTGGAGTCCATGCCTGGATGGGTGAGAGCTGGGGTTTTTTGGGCACCAGATGAGTTACCCACTATTAGGTTTTAATGTTGTGGCTGATCAGTGTATACGACTATTAAGCACTGCTACTCCAGACATTTTGAGATGTGTAGTGCACTGTGCATTTCTCAATGAAAGTTGTAAGAAGTATTTCATGCTTGCAGCCAATTGGAAGAGGCACAAACATCAAGGTGAGCGGGGAAACGAAATCTTGTTTCTTCGTTTTTCAGGGAGGGAATCTGCAATTACGGGGGCCATTTTAAAAACCCAAACCCCCGGGAAAACGTCCCCGGACGCCCAACGCTTTAGGGAGCGTAGAAGATAAAGAGGAGGGGTTTGTAAATTTTTCTTCTTCAAAAAATAATGCACTGGGGTCTGAGATAGGAAAACAAGGGTCTGGGATCCCCCCTTGCAGTATAAAATAAACCCCAGACCCCCCTGCTTTCATGTTTTAGGAGTTCGGCAAAAAAAGAAGAAAAGGAGGGGGGCGCTCTCATCCCTCCGCGGTGACCATATTTTTAACCCATTCTACCCAGAAGACTAATAGTTTATTTTAAAAGTTTCTCTTCAGATTTTTTGTGGCTAGAAGTAGTCTTAGGAAAAGGGATAGAAGATAGTAATAGATAGATAGATAGTGATAGATAGATAGATAGAAAGATAGATAGATAGAAGATAGATAATGATAGATATGTAGTTGATGAATATAAATTAGATAGATAGTAGATAGGGATAGATAGATGATAGTAGTAGTTAGTTTAAAAATTTGAGATAGATGAATAGTAAATCGATAGATAGAAGATAGATAGATAGATAGTAGATAGATAATAATATGGGATAGATAGATATTTTAGATAGTAATAAAAAATTAATAATAGATGATAGTGATAGTTGGGTAGTAGCTGTGAAATAGATAGTAAATAGATTTGACAGATTTTAGGTAGTTAAATATAATAGAATATGTGATATACAAAACAAAAAATTTTTGTGATAGATATGAATAGATAGATGATGTTTGAGAAAATATGAGATAGATAGGATAGTGAAATATTAATAGAAGATATGATGGGTGCTATGAATAAATAGAAGATTGAAAAAGATAGATTGAAGACAGATAGAGAGTGGTAGATAATGATAGATAGATTGAGATAGATAGATAGAAAATAGATAGATAGATAATGAGATAGATAGATAGATATGAATAGTTTAGATAATAGACAGAAGAAAATAAAAATGATAATATGGATAAATGATTGAGAAGTAGTAGATATGAGTAGAAAGATAGATAGATATGAGGGGAATAGAAATGAGATAAATAGATAGATATGAGATAGATAATAATAGAGATAGATAGAATGAGATGATAGATAGATAGTAGGATAGATAGATGATATGAGATAAATAGATAGAAAAGGATAGTAGATAGATATGAGATAGTAATGATAATATGAGATAGATAGATAGATAGATATGAGAAGATGATAATAATAATAGATTTTGGGGCACCCTTTTGGGGACCTACTATGATTAGCTGTTTTGCCAGTAGTAATAGTTGTCATTTGATCACTTTCCTTCATCAAATTCAGTCACAAAAAAATTAAAGAATTTTAATGTACACGTGGCTCCTGTTCTACTAGTACAGTTAAATAGAATGGAGGGTAGCTAGAGCAGAACTGGGGAAAGGTATTCTGGTGTCCTAGGCAAATAAGACATATAGTGCCCCACAATGGAAAATTCAGCTCAATCCATACCTACTTATAACCCCTTTTCTGCCTGGGATGAAGTAACGCCATAGACGGTTGTCTACATGAGCCTAAATGCCGTCCCAGCCCTGAGCTGGGGGAGGGGGGAGAAAGAAAGATATGTGTTACATAGATAGATAGATAAATAGATAGATAGATAGATAGATAGATAGGGAGATAAGTGATAGAAATAGATAAAAAGGAAGATATGTGTAGATGATGATAATAGAGAAGATAGAACAAATAGTAGGATATGAGTAGAAAAAAAAAGGGAGTATGAAGATGAAAGATTTTGTGATTAGATAGATAGATAGATATAGATAGAAGATGATAATAGATAGATAGATAGATAGGGAGATATGGTATAATGGGAGATAGGGAGATGATAGATGATAATAGTAGATAGAGTGAAGAAAAGAAAAAACTGAAGCACTCAGAATATAGGGGGTTATAAATATTAATTTTATTTCTTTCAGTTACAGTGCTGCAACATTCTGTTTTTGGATAGATAGATTGATAGATAAATAGGCAGAGTTAACACAGATTCTTGACTTTCCGGTTTCCCGGCGCCGGGCATGGGGACGGGTGGGATGGGCCCCCCGCGCCCGCCGGAAAAAACCCACTAAAGCTGTTTAAAGCACGCTGCCCGCCAAATACGGGGCACTGCCCCCCGGGCTCCCGGACGTCTGCCGACATAAGCCCCCGGAGTCGCGGACTTCCCGCGTCACCCGGCCCTCAGAGTGGGCAGAGGCGGGCCTCCCCTGAAGGGGGAAGGGGGAGGCGCCGGCGCGCCAATAACAGCAGGGGAACGCACTGGGGGGTGACTACCGGAGTGGGGGGGAAAGAGGGGCCGCTTCTCCCCCTGTACAGCCCCTGCGCGTTTAAACCCCGGGAGGGGGCCCTTTTTACGGCCTGCCCGCCGCACGCCGACCGGCGCAGAGGGCTCACCCACATACCTCCCCCGTGACCACCCCACCTCAAAAAGGGGCCTGAGGCGTCCCCTCGCAATTTAAAGGGACACTGACCCCAGTAAAGTTTTACTAACAGCGTGGAGCCCAACCCCTGTGACTGCATAGCAGCGGTCCTGCATTCGGGGGGGGGTTTTATTCCCCAGTTTTGACAGCCCCACCCTTGATGGAGAAAGTTCTACTACGTAGCGCCAAAAGCCCCGGACTGCAGGGGAACAGCCGAAAGCCACCTAAAATGGCTCTCCGTCGCGTGCGGCCGGGGAAATGGAGGAAGCCCACAGCAGTGGAGCGAAAAAGGGGGGAGGGGACTACGCAGGACTTTTCCCCAAAAACCTTTTTCTAGAGGGGGCCCAGGGCTCGCTGACTCCAGCCTGCAATATGCCGATTGATTCCACGCTCCTGGCTACAGAATGGAAAGACAAATGCACCAGACCTGCAACGGCTTTGAATCCACCGTCCGGGCCTCTCTGCCAAGCTACAGCGGGATTTTTAAGCTCCTGCCAGACCGAAGAATTGGGAAAACAGAGTAATGCCCCGGAATGACACACACCTAAAACGCCCGTCTGAACTCTGCCCAAGGCACAATGGTCACAAAACGCATCGAAGCCCTTAAAAACCCGCCCCAGGCGGAGTAACTGGGTAGTGGGGCCCCCTGAATCTTTCAAAAGCCGCCCCTTCAACCCCTTGCCAGGAAGAGTTGCCGCTCCCCTGGCATAACCCACGGCTCCCGTATCGAAAGAATAAACCGAGTGGCCCGGGGGGAAAAACCCCGCATCTAAATCTCAAAAACGCAGAAGACCGCACGTGATAATGAATTTCCCTGGCTTTAAGATAAAGTGAAATCCTCGGGACATATCGCGGCTCAACGCCACATACCCCAGGGAAAAAAGTGCTGCTTTTTGAAGATTTCTTGCAGAGGCCCCCAAAGGGGCGCTTCAGAAAAATTTCACAGCATACCCTCAAAAGTTTCGATTTCAATTCTCTACCCGGCCCCCCTAAAGGTGCGGATCCTGCGGCCCCGCCCAGGTTCTATAATCAGCGTGGAAGCGAAAGGATCTACGCGATTGACCAGTTTCAGAGAGGTCCCGCCCCCAAAAAACCCCAGCTCGCCACCGCGATCGGCTAGCCGCAGCGATCCCAAAGAGCCCCCTAAAGAGGGACGGGGGGGAGCTATGGTCGTCGCGATCCTATCACCCCCCACTCTCCATCCTAAAAAAGGGCCGCCAGCCGAGACGGAGGCGCAACGGATCCACTCCGGACTGGGGGGATGACAGCCTTCGACGAGGAAGGTTTTGGGGGGGGGAGGGGGGTGTACGAGATTAAGGACTGCACCCAAGAGTTTTTCCATCATTTATCTTAATTTGAAGGACGGGGGTAGCACGGGCCCCTTCGACTGTTTTGAGAGAAATTTTTCTTTATAATTGTTCATAGGCCAACCTAGAAAATTAAAAAATTCATAGTTTAAAGGTTTTCCCGGGTGGGGAGGGGGGTACTGTCGCTTGCTTAAAAAGGGGGGTTCATGCTAAAGGGAAAAAAAGGAAGTCCTTCCAAGCATTGGGGGCGGTGCAAGTAACAGCCCCCCTTCCGCATTTTACATTTCTCCCAAATGGCAAATGTTTGCGCTTTTATGCCGTTTCGAATTGTCAAATTTGTCAGTGTTCAAACTGGTCCATTTCCCATGTCAAATTTTGATGCCCCCGACGAGCTGCCAAAAAATCCTGAGTCCACCTAAAACATTAAGTCCCAACCCCGAGCTCTCCACATAGAAAATACCCTTTATATGCGGATCATTCCTGGGAAATAAAGGGGCTCCCTTCCCCAATAACGGGTGAAGGTGATGGATCTAAGGGGACTTCGCCCTGATGTGGGTTTTCCTACAGGGAAACGCACTTGCAGGGTGATGACATTAAGCGGTTGGAGAAGCGGGGTGGGTCACGCCTTTGGCTCCCCGTTACGGGGGCAAGGAGGGGTGGTCACGCTCATCCATTAAAAATTTCCCCCCTTTTGAGCTGGTCCACCGAACACGCACTGGGAAATCCGCACTTAGTAAAACAAATGGGGAGAATGCGACCCTTGCATTTTTAATATTATGGACCCAAAAGGTCAAAAATGGGTATTTTTAGGGAGTTAGCGGAGAGGGTTTGTGCCGATCAAAATCAATGCCAAATTATTGGGGGGAAAATGAATGCGGTTTTTAGACCAGGTTAGGATAGGAGGGGAGGGGGCCAACATCCCCGCAGGCAGAAGAGTCTTTTCCCAATTGAAAAGGGAGTTTACGCCGCCTCTTGGATGCCAATAATTCCACGGGGCGTTGGAGGGGGAGCGGGAAACCCCGATGAGCGGGACTATACCATTACTCCCCCCGGTTAAGTCATGGTTAGGTTGGACCTTTCTGGTTCTGACACCCTCCAAACTGAATTTGAAAGTGCCAGAATTTTGAACATGGGCATCTTGACCCTCTCCCCAATCCTTGGCTTGGGAATTCTTTCCGAGAGGTGCGACTTTTTTTGGAAGTTTCCTTCTTCCCTTTCAAAAACGGTATTTTTGTGGGTTTTGGGCAGGGGTTGGGGTGAATTGTTTGACAAAAACCCGTCCCACGGGAAATCCTTTACTCTATTTGGGGGACTGCAAAAGCGGTGCTTAGAGGCAGGGGTTTTTGCCTATACCCGCTTATAAACGCAAGGCGAAGGAGGCCTATTTTGACCCCCGAAAGGTTAGGGGGCCTATAAGACCTTCCTGGGGATGTCTGAAAAACCCAAACGGGATGGGAACAGGCCCAAAGGGGGTTTGACCTTTTTGGGAAACTAGGGGGAACTAAAGGTCACACTTTTCACCCACACTCTTTAGGTACGGAAACAAATCGGGAAACTTCTTTTTCCCCGGCTACTGAAAGGGGGGCCCACAAACCCCCACACTTCAAGTCTCCGCACACCCGAAGGACCATTACCCGAAAGGTTAAGGGTTTAACGACCCCTAGACAATTTTTTGCACACTTATCTCAGGGGTCAATTTCAAGCGAGGATGGGCAGCGATTCCTCTCCAAAGTCAAATTGCCCCACTTGTCAATCTCCAGAGGGAGGAAAAGAATGCGGGGCATAATGGAGGAGGGGGGAAAAATGGGGTTCGCATTTAAAAACAGGGAAGGCCCCGGGACCCGGGGTTCCTTGGGGGGTATACAAAAATTTTTGGGGGACCAATCACCCCCATCCTCACCGAACTATAACCATACTGCATAACGAGCCTGTTGCCCCGAATCAAAAAAAACGCATATATTAAAATTATCCCGAAGAAAGGGAAAGACCCCCTTTCTCCCCGCTTATATAGACCCTATCCCTCATAGACATTTTATTTAAAGATCCCGTCAAAGTATTGGGCCCCATCGTCTCGCGTGCATATCCACACTTGATTGGCCCCCAAAAGGGCTTCATCAAGGGAAAGGGGCGGTGGGAAACATAGGAAAGTGTAGCGGTATTGGAAAGGTCCGACACAAACCTTGCCAGGGGAGAGGCCCGTCCCGGTGGCCCCGGATGCAAAAAGGGCCCTTCGATAAGTGCTGGGACTGGCTTTGGTTTGTCCTGGATCCATGGGAATTACAGGGACTTTTCGGTCTGTCCTCCGGCCATTTACGCCCCCAACCCCAAATTTCTACCCCCTTTTTCCTTTTCCCAAAAAAAACTCCCTTCCCGAAAGGGACCAAGCAGGGGTCCCCTTCCCCTTTCTTTTTAATTTCTTAGAACCCTTAGCACGGGTTTTGAGGATTTTGCCTCTTTTGGGGATCCGGATAGGAGACAAGGAGGTAAGACCCTTTGTTTGCGGACATCTTACTATTTTTTTCTGCCCCCCCGACCCGTCTCACCAGTGCTGGGGTTGCTGCGATATTTCGGCACCTTTTGGGGACAAATAAAGTGTCCAAGAGTGAATTGTTTAAAATGGGCCAAAAGCTACACAGTCCCCTGGGGGAACATGGGGTTAGCATTACCCCGGGCCAGGAACCATCACCTATTTGGGTATCAAGGGGGGGTGGACTCCAGAACCGTGTATGTTAAATTTCCCCTTTAAAATAAAACCCCGGACTAAGTTGGACCTCACTGCCACTTACTGGCCGTAGATGTCAGCCATAAAAATGGTCTGTTTCCCACACTCTATACCCCCTACAGACCCTCCTTCTGTAAACATACAGACATCAACCACATTCTCTGCTTCTCCCGTTTTATATGGGGAGGGAAAAAAACCCGGTTTTATTTTCACTACTAAACTGATCCTGCCGTTTGTGCGGGGGGCTTAACTCCAGATGTTGGGGGGTTTTAAACCTGGCCGTTGACCTCACATGCAGACTGGATTTGGGGGGCGTTCCCCTTCTCCCAATTGGGGAAAAAGAAAGAGTTGATTTTTTCCCCTTGCACCCCAGGCTTTCCCATACCCAATAATCCAAATGTGCCCCCCTTTTTTTTAATTGCTCCATTGTTTCGGGATCAATAATGGTTGGAAAAAATTTGAGAAACCCCCAGGCCCCCTTTGGCCTTTTTCCTTCCTTCCCCCAAGGACATGCCTTTTGGGACCCCCCATTTTTCCCCTGGGTCGGCAATCGATTTTAGGAAATAGGAGGGGGGGTTGGCTACCGGGACTAATGCAAGTGAGTTCCAATGGCTAAAGCCCCCCAAGTGTTAAAATTCTCCTTCCCCCATACCCGTTTTAGCTGCTATCAGCTCTTCCATTTGTTAATTTGGGAGCTAAAATGTCTCCCCAAAAACCATCCCCCAACATTTTGCATTTTTGTCACCCCCCCCCTCAAGGGAAATATTGCTATCGAGCCTTTTGCATGAATTTTGGGTAGGAAAACGAGTAGCTTTCTTCAGCATTCCTAACCCCCCATTGGGAAATTGCCCAGCCCAATATTTTCCCCCCAATGGGTACCTACGGAAAACACCATTGGCAACCCCCCAAACTTACTTTAAAATAATTTCCAAAGCCATCTACGCCTTCAATCTTCCCCCCCCCTTTTTCCCAACTTCCCCGATAATTGCGCACCCCCCCTAAAACGCCAAAAAAAGGCCTTCACCTTGGGATGGGTTATACACAATCCTATTGGGACACAGTCCTTCAGGTATAACCAGCCCCTTAACTTTGGGGTTCCCCCCCAGAGAAACTTATAAACTCCTATCCCCATTGCCCTAACCCGACCTTGATGGGGAGAGGGGTTCTGGGGGTCAGCTCCTCCACCGGTTTCCCGGAATAATTAAAATTTGCCCTTTGGGGGCAAAAAGAACCTTTAAGTTATGGCTAACCCCCTCTCCCACAATTCCGGGGTCATGCGGCTGGAGATTATTTAAGCGGAAGGGGCTGGGCGAGAGGCCAAGGGTCCCAACCCGGGTTCTTTGAGTTGGAGAACCTTTAGAACGCTTTTTTCTGACAGAGGATAGAGCCTTAAAGCAGGGTTAAATATTGATTGGTATGGGGGGTTGGGGGCACCTGGGAATTTGGGCTGAACTTTGGGGGTTTGGAAGTTTCCCTAAAAACCATACGGGCGAGGGAAATAGGCCAGTTGAAATTTGTAGTGTTGAAAAATCTGTTTACTTTAAATTTCTTTTAAAACCCCCTTTTTAAAAATTATTTTTCCCCCGTTGTTTACTTCATATTCCAGGCACGGCCCGGGTTTTTGCAATTTTTTGAATACCATTAAAAACAAGTCAGAGAATGTTTTTTTGGGGTTTAATGGGGAAATTTTAATTAAAATTTTGTTTAAAAAAAAAAAAAAAAGTTTTTATAAATTCAGTCACAAGAAAATATATTTCGGGGAAATTCGAGGCTCCTGCTTCCATTGGCTTTCCCCGGGGGGTTTTAACAGAAGAATATCCATTTTCGGGTTTCAGGGCTTAAAAAGAAAGCGCCCAGGATCTTCCTTAGAAAGCCAAGAATGTAACAAAATTTGGCCTGAAAGACACATTTAAATTTCTCTGCTGCCCATGGCAGGGGAAATCAATTGAGGGGAATAATTTTCCCTTAGGAGTTAGACGATGGCGGGGTATTTAGCAAAATTTTTTTAGGAAATGAGTTTTTTTTTCTTTTTTTTAAATTTTTTTAGTGGGTCAAAATTTAGCAAGCAATTACAAATGGTTTTTAGCAAAAAATGCAGGTTGGAGTTTAAAAAATACAAAATTGTCGGTTTGCCAGGCCTCATTTAAATATTGAGGGCCCCGGGCCAGGGGGGTAAAAAGTTCTAGGCAGGATTGTGGGGCATGAGGGAGAAGAAATAACAGATTTATTTCTATGGATTATCTGTCCACCGCATAGGTATTTTTTTTTTCTATACCAGAACAATGTAAAGAGCAGGCGTTAATTAGTTTAAGTTCCCGCCCCCGAGGAGCCGTTTTTCAAGAATAACAATGCCATTTTTTTTTTTTTAAAATAAATTCCCGCTCTTGCACTTGTCATTATGCTTTGTTTTTAATCCAAAAGATCCACAGTTCTGAGCTGATTCATTTCCTAATATATCCTAAAATCAGTCTGAGCTGTTTTTTTTAATACAGAGCTCCTAATCCTCTGTGCAAACAATTTATAGGGTTATCCAGTGAACCAAAAAAATGTATTCTCGAAGTCTTGCTAAAAGTCTTCACTCTTCTCCATGTGTTTTTCTGTGCAAAATTTGTGCTGTTTATTAAAGGGCCCGAACCAAATGTAATATCCCAGTTACGGGGACAGATAAAGAAAGAAAGAAAGATAACCAGGCAAGGGTGATAGGAAGGAAAAAAGGGGAAGAGTGATAGGGGAAATTAGACATGAAGGGGAAATTTTAAATTACCAATTGGGAGGATAAACTCAGGAGTATTAGAGGCAAACCAAGAGCAAAACCCATCAGATTCCTTGAATGCCAAAGATTCCACAGAAAAATTGGACTTATTTATTTAAAATCACAGAAGCACAGCCATGCTACTGCCAGTGTTGGAAACTGGGGTGTCCTGGGGCCCACCAGTGGAGTTGATTCCTAAGGCCCAGTAGTAGAGATAATTCCTTGGAGCCCACCATAGAAGGATGATTCTTGAAGCCCCCATGAAGTTGATTCTTGGGGCCCCCCATTGGAGCTGATTCTTGGGGCCCCCAGTGAAGTTGATTCTTGGGGCCCACCAGGGGAGCTAAATTCTTGGGGCCCACCAGTGGAGCGGTTTCTTGGGGCCCACCATTGGAGTTGATTCTGGGGGCCCATCACTAAAGTTGATTTTTGGGACCCACCATGGAGTTTGATTCTTGGGCCCACCAGTGGAGTTTATTTTTTTGGGGGCTCACCATTTGGATTTGGATTTTTTGGGCCACAGGGGCGATGATTTTTGGGGGCCACCAGTGAAGTTGATTTTTGGGACCCAAACCAGGGGAGCGTTTTTTGGTGGTGCCCCCAGGGGAAGTTGATTTTTGTACCCCACCATTTAGTTGTTTTCTTGGAGCCCACCTTTGATGTTGATTTTTTTGGGGAACCCCCGGTGGAGTTGATTTTTTGGGGCCACCATGAGACGATTATTGGAGCCCACCAGTGGAGATGATTCGGTAGGGCCCACCATTTGGAGATGTTCGTGGGGCCCCCCCTGAATTTAATTCTGGGGCCACCAGTGTGGTTGATTCGGGGGCCACCATTGGGGGTTGTTTTTCCTTGGGGGCCTCAAGGGAGATAAATCTTGGGGTCCCAGGGGGAGCTGTTTTTTGGGGGCTCCCCGGGGGTGGTTGATTTTTGGGGCCATAAATTTGGAGATAAATTTTTGGGGGTCACCATTGATTTTGGTTTTTTTGGGGGGCCACCAGGGAGCTGATGCTTGGGCCCCCCAAATGGAGCTGATTTTTGGGGGCCCTTTCTAAAAGAAATTGTACATAATTTGCCATACTGCACTTTCCCTTTCTGCTTTTTTGCCTCACTTTCCCCTCCCTTTTTTCCCTCACTGAAAAACATCCCCATTCGGGGGGGTAAAAAACCCCCCCCCCTTCCCCCTCGTCTTGGGCTGGGGAAGGAATTTTTTTTTGGGTGGAGCGTTTTACTTCTTACCCCCCCTATTTTAAGGCGCCTTGGGCCCTTTAAATAAAAATCCGTTAAATTTTTTTTTTCCCTTTTTTTCTTTGTTTGTGCCCTGTTTTAAGGTCTTTGTCTCTTCCCTCAAACCCCCAAACCCTTTTGTTCCCATCCATTGAGGGGAAAATATGGGCTTAGGGGATCAAAAATTCCCACCGGGACCGGAAACTTTGGGGCTTCCCCTGGGTGAGTGGACATCTTTTTTTTTTTTTTTTACCTCTATCAAAATTTGCTTAACATATATTCTTTAAAATGTTAAGGGCAAACTCAAACACCAAACGGAGCCCTGCTTTTGACCGCCCTTTAAAAGCGATCAAAGGCACAAAAGTATTCCTACAAAAAACCCCAAATTTTAAAACAAAGACAAAATTTTCACTTTTGAAAAAACACCAAAACCCCAAGGGCCTATCAGGCCTCCACGATGGGAAAAAAAAAGGCCCCGGCACTGCAATCTTGCTCGCCATAAATCCCCATTTCAGGTGCAAAAATTCAATTCAAACCCTGAAGGCCGTATGTTATACTAACGGGCCTATATGAGGGCTCACTTTGACTCTCGTAATTTTTATCCCCCAAAAGGCCCCCCAGGTCGGGTTTCCCTTTAAAAAAAAATCTTGCGAAAGTATCCGCCCCTCTACGGGTAAAAACTTCTAGTTGGGTGAACTTCAATATTTTCTTCTGGGAAAAGGGGAACGGCCAAGCTGTTTTTTTAAAAGGGAAAAAACGT
>JAODAL010081085.1:0-12021 GCA_025379985.1 Phyllomedusa bahiana | reverse complement strand
CTTGGGGGCGTAGTGCTCGTGACTCTGTCAAATCGATAACGTCTTTCCCCGGGACCCCAAGAATGATTTTAAAAAATTTTTCTTTAAAAGGTTGGGAGAGGTCGCCTTCCGACGCTCTAAAACCCCGCAGAAATATTATTGCGGGTTTCTTTCCCCAAATCACTAAATGCATTGACAATTGGACTGGTCGCGTGTTTTGTTCTGCAAACCCGCGTCTGCGGGTGTTAGAAGGTTTGCAGGGGAGGGCTTGATTTTTTTCTCCAGGTTTGCATTTGGACGGGAGATCCGAAACATTCTTGGCCCGGGTTTCAATCTTGATGCCAGCTTGCCGCACCGACGGCTGGGGCTCAATCTTTTTTTGAAGAGGAGCGAGAGAAGGGCACGAGTTCCGGGTGAGTTTTCAAGGCAAGAGGGCATCTTTGCGGAATGTAGCCGGTTGGTCGACCGGGGAATTTTCCCTGTAGGTGGCTGGGGAATATGGGCATCGTGCCTGCTTGTCCGGGATGGATGGGCCCCCCCCCCCAGGGGGAGAATCGGGGTTGAACCCATGAGATCCCTTCTGACCTGTAGGGGGCGTGATGCCCTTGGCCACGCTGAGAGCCCGACCGGGTCGGGGTGTGGGGGGGCCCATGGATCCGGGGCGGCGGCCCTTTCCCCCAAAACTCCCCATCCCCACGCCCGGGAGCCCGCCATCCCCCCAAGCCACGTCGGGCCCCCCCGCGCCAAACCCCGTGGGCACGAGCCCCCAGCAGTTCCAGACCGACGGGAGATCTTTCGGGTCCTGACATGATGAGTGGACGCTCAGTTTTTTCCGGGGTGGCGGGAGTTTAAGCCCCCAGCAGTTGTGACCGGGTTTCGTCTGAGCCGATTGAAACCGTCGGCCGCGGGCCAGTGGAAAGGGGGGGTATCATGGGGGGCCCAAGTGCTGCGGCGTGGGTTCCTGTCCCTCCATCTGTTATGGTGGGTTAAGCTTTCCCGCAGGTGTTGGGGGGACCGGGGTTGGAGGGGCCCTGGAGCCCGGGGCCCTCGGTGGCCCAGTTTAACGGGGGCTTGTCAGGGGGTTTCCCCCTTAAAGTCCCTTGGGGGGGTAAGGGGGGTGCCGGGCCTAGTAACTTTTAGACCCACCCGGGATTCCCCCTGTGGTAGAGGTACCTTTTTGCGACTTCGGGGGCTAGCGTTATCCCCGAAACCCCGGGGAGCTGTGTGGGGTGGGGCGTCCCCCGGCACTGACCTTTTCGGCGTCCCGCCGGTCGTCCGGGGGTTTTTGAAGCCGGGTTGGGGCGTCTCAGCGCCCCGGGTGTCAGATCCATTCCTCCGCGGGCCCTGGATGTCCGGGGGCAGCTGCCCTTCCGGCCTCTCCCTCCTGCGGACCAGAGGTGCGCGGGGGCCCCGGGTTGGGATCTCGGGGCCGAAATCCCCCTGAGTCCCCGGGGGCTAAGCGCCCAGCAGGGGGCGACGAGCAGCCCAGTGGTAATGAGGGAAGATGGCCCGGGCCCGCCGCGGCCGGGGAAGATGGCCGCTTCCTCCGCCCCCGCCGGGCAAAGAAGTTGTCGATCTGATTCCCGGTGGGGCAGCGGGTTCCCTGCGGCAGGTAGCTTTTTTCCGTGTTTGGCGCATGGTTTTGTGCCCCGGTTTGGTTTAAAAGCAGGTCCCGAGAGGGGTCACCGATCGCGTCCTCACCAGGCATGGTAGGCCACCCCCCATAATGTTTTACATTTAATAAAAAATAAATTTTTTGGGTTAAAACTTTTATGCCGCCGGCGCTAGTGCCGAGATTTTAGTGGTCCATTCCCCCCATAGACTATAATGGGGAATGCTGCCTCTGATTGGCTGGATGCACCCCCCGCTAGCTCCCAATCAGCCTTTTTTGTCTTTTTAAAAGTATTTTAATTATCCCCCGTGGGTTTGGGTTTGCTAAATTCCCATAACTAAATGGGTCTTTGTCGCCCTATTCTGATTGGTCAATAATTTTCCCCTAGGCTAGAATGGGCTCTGTCGTCCTATTCTGATTGGCTGAGCTAGCCAAGTCCCCGGTAGCTTAACCAATCAGCTCTTTTGAGCATTTTTACTGTATTTTGAACTATCCCGCCGTGAATTCTGATTGGTCTAAACTTCCCCATAGGTTTTAATGGTTCACTGTCACTCCTATTCTGATTGGCTGGTTTATGCCGACCAATGAGAATAGGTTTCAGAATTTGAATTACTGTATTTCCCAGCAATTTCCAATATCATAATTCTTGATATTGCGCCAGTCTAGAGTTTTGGAAAGTGATTTTTTTAAAATTATGTTTATTTTTGAGGTTCAGCTCTTTTCTGACACTGTTTTCGGAATCATACTCCTGCTGCACGGAGCGGAGCGCCGAGATTTCTGTCGCGATCTTCGATCTGATTCCTCGCATGTTCGGATCCTGCTTCACTTTGCCTCTGTCGGAGGATTTAGACCAAAAAAAACCTGGTCTGCCTGTCGGAGCTGCCGAGCGCTGCACTGCGCCTCGCTTTGCCGACTGGCCATCGTACATGCCTCGGAGTTTTCGAGCGCGCCGCGTCCCGCCCCGGAACGCCTACCCCGCGCCCACACCGCGCCCACTGCCCGCCCCTTCATGCGGGGCGCAGCTGAAAGTGGCGAACGCTGCGCCTAACACTGAATCCCCGCGTCTGACAGCGGGATTCAGGCTGGGAGGCGCAGTATACGCCAAAAAACGGGCGAAAAGCCCGATCATACATGTCGCCCAAAATTTTTCAGGGAGTACAGTCCTGAACTGGTTTTGAGGTGCATGTAAAATAGGCACTTCCATAAATCACCCTATTTAAAAAAAAAAAACTGCACTCCTCAAAGGACTGAAAACAACACAAAGAAAGTTTGTTAACGTTTAAGATGTTTCATAGAAATTAAAACAAAGCGGAGGTGACATTTCAAAATTTCCTTTTTATTTTTTTTGCAGATTTTCAAATTGATTCAATTTTTACTGGAGCAAAATAAATATAAACAAGAGATTGCACATCAATATTATTTCCCCTCATTATGTCATTTTTAGATATCCCATATGTGCCCCTACTGCTCTATTTGATTTAACCACAATCCCCAGAATTGGAGGAGGAGCACCTTCTAGACTCTGGGGTCTCATTTTCAGTAGGATTTTCTTTGGGTGCCATTACAGGTCCATAGAAGGAAGGGAGCTCTATTTGGCTTTTGGAACACAGATTTTGGTGGGTGCCATGTCACATTTGCAAAGCCACCAAAGTTCCAGAACAGGTGAAACCTTCCAGAAGTCGCCTCATTTTGGAACCAACACGCCTCAGGGAATTCATCTAGGGGTGTATTGTGTATTTCGGGCCCACAGGTGAAAAAAACAGTAATTCCGCCATTGTTTGCTGGGTTTAATTTTCAAAACAATTTACAGCGTTTGCTGTGCGGTATAGATGACTCTACTATGAGGTCAGTATAACAACAATAATATACATTTTTCATAGCTTTTTTATGTCTAATCACTTTTACAATATAGAAACATGTTTGTTAAAAATTGCGTTTTTATGTTGTCATAGTCTGACAGCCTTAGGTTTTTTATTTTTTACATGGAGCTATGTCAGGGCTTGGTTTTATTGGATGAGCTGACGTTTATCTTTGTACCATTTTAGGTTTTCATATGATACTTGATGTGATCATTTTTTATCCAAGTATTTTGGAAACAGAATGAACAAAATACAACAATCCTGGTAGTTTGTTATTCTTTACAGTGGTCACCATGTCGTACAGGTGACATGTTAATTTTAATCAACAGGTCGATACAATTACAGCAATGCCAAATTTTTATATATTTTTTATGTTTTACTGCTTATAGCCCCTCTCCTATAGACCACTGCTTTAATCTTCCATTCACACATACAGACAGCTGCTCATCCGCTGCTTTCTCACGTATAGAATGCTGAATGTGGCCCACTACTATCTCACATATAGAACATTGCTCATGTCCAGTAATCTCTCAAGTGTAGATTGCTTCTGATGTTGCAAATACATGGCTTATAGCCCCTCGACGATGGACCATTGTCACGGTGCACCCTGCAGCACCTGTCTTGGACCGCAGACGTGCCGGTGCTTCTGTTGGTGGCCCAGTTGCGGTCCTGGTCCATGCCGTGGCTCCCATTCCAGGTTACAGGCATTACTGGGTCTCCGCTGTTACCTGTGCCCTTGATTTGGTGAGTTCCTCTGTCCTGCTTGAGTATTTTAAGGGACAGTGTGAAATTACCTGGCCAATTACCTGTTACCTGTCTTCTTAAAGGAACTTCCTTCCTGAGTGTCAGTTCATTGTTGTTCTACATAGAACTTGATTTTTGCCTGCTGTGTGGCTGCTGCTTCCAATGATTTCCAGTGTCAACCCTGCACTTTCCAGTGCGTGTTTACTACTGTTTCTGCCTTTGCACCAGTTGCTCTCTGATTTACTGTTGTTCTCTGGACGCTGTACCAAGTGTAATGGACCGGAGGGCGAAGGCAAAGGAGAGGAAAAGAGGAGTCGTAGTTTTGTCATCTCTCACTCACTGTTGTCATGGTAGCTTCAACTCCAATCATAACTCTCATGCCACGTTCCGGGACCAAAACAGTCAAAAGGGTGGGGGACCTGCAGTTTAGAGTACATGGCAGTACTGTTACCCTAGAGTTGTATTCCATAATAGTGGTGGTCCTCTCCTGCTGTATGGATGTTGCGGTGTAGCAGGGAGGTGCCCATGATGTTGGTGTAGTAAAAGTAGGAGGCAGACGAAGGGTTAAAGGTTTGTGACAAGCATCACTTGGCCCTTTTATTTATTGGCAAGATGTACAATATGGCATCTCTCTTTCCAGTACATTTTCCAAGCCTGTGTTGCAGCTAGCAGCCATCAGAGGTTCCCTTCTAAAATGGTCCCGTATTGCAAGGAGTTTGCAAACCCCAGGAGAACTAACATCTTAAAAATTTCCAGATGGACTTCAAGAGGATAGTAGAACAACCCCAGGAGAACTGGATCTAGACTGGCCAGGCCAAAGGCAATTCTGAACACCAGTCTGGGCGGTAGGCCAGCGTGGGACTTACTATATGCTACCTCTCATGTATACCTCCCTAGTGTAGCCTGTCCATGGGTTCCTCCTTCTGCCACTAGTCAGCAACTCCGTCCACAAAATTCTTACAATCTGTTGCCGAGATCCATGGCCAATAAACAGGGAACTGGGCCTTCCCAGCTGCAGTCTGGAATGGGTCCCAGCTTCCAAGGGTTCAGATCACAGGTATAACCAGCACTCACTAACCATTAAACTGAGGCTATTTATAAACTTTTTCACCTGTCCCTACCTACTCTATCCACCTCTTATCCAATGGCTGCAAAGCGGAACATTTACAAATATCTCAGTGCAAAATAGCATATCATCCTACTTGTAACATCTCAGCTCAGACCACTGCTCTCGAACATCCATCTCAGGCAGAGACTACTGGTCATGTTTCACATATAGACTCCTGCTTATGGCCCCGTCCTTTCTGAAATATAGAAATATGCTCATGACTCCTCTATTAATTATTAACTGTTGCTCATTTCCTTTCATATACACTTTATAGTCCCTCAACTATAGATGCCTGTTCTTGACCTTTCAACTTACATATAGACTTCTTCTCATATTTCATGTAAAGACCACCGATCATGGCCTTTTTATGCTGCTTTGTCACAAATAGACTGCTGAACATGTTCCTTTCTCTTTCATATAGACTATTGCTACTGGTTTCCTCTGTCGCATATAGACTGTTTATAGGCATTCATCTATAGACCATTGCCCATAATCTCCTCTCTCACCTACAGACTGCTGCTTTATCTCACATATACGGCCACTGCTGATGCCCCATAAAGACCACTGCTCATAGCCCCCTCTTCTCTCATATATAACACTGATCATTGCCCACTCTCCTCTTATATATAGACTGCTGTTCATAGCCCCTCCTCTCTCTCAGATATATTCAATCACTCATGCCCCCTCCTATCTCACCTATAGACTGCTGCTCATTTCTCCTCCTCTCTCACATATAGGTTGCTGCTGATGGAATGATGGAACAACTAAGGACAGATCATCCAAAATGTTTAGATCTCCTCTGAGCTGGAACATGGGCTTGTTTAGCACTCTAGTTTAACGTTTTTGAAGAAATAAATGTTTATGTTTTAATCCCCTATTTTTTCACTTATCCACTTTCTGTATGTGCTGGATCTACAAATTTCTTTTTGTATATTTGGATTCTCACATAGACTGCTGAAGGCTGCTCTTTGCTCCTCTCCTTTTGTCTTCCTCTCTCACATACATACTTATGCTTAGATATTACATATACCCCCACTATTGATGCCCTACTCCATTTTCACGTAAAGACCGCTGCTCATGTCTATCTCTTCTATCACATAGACTGCTGCTCATGACCCCCTCCTCTCTCACATAGACTGTTCTTGTCAGATAAAGATTGCTTATTGCTCATCTCTTAAAGACTACTGCTCTGTTCCTCCTCTCTTACATACAATCTACTGCTCATATTTTTCATATAGACCACCTATCATGGGCCCTCCTCTCTCACATACAGATTGCTGCTCATGTCCCCTCTTCTCTCACATATAGACTGCTGCTGATGGTTTTTCCATGTCACTTATAGACTGTTTATAACCCCACCTCAATTGAACCCTTCCCTGTCTTTACATATAGAACACTGCTCATGACTTCATTCTCGCTCACATTTAGATGGCTGCTCATGGCCCCCATCCTCTCTCACATATAGACTGCTGTTAATAGTTCCCTCTGTTACACATTTCTTATAGCCCCTCTGTCACAGATTGTTTATAGCCCCTCACCTATAGACCACTACTATGGTCTTCCTCTCTCACATAAAGACAGCTGCTCAAATTTCACATATAGACCAACACTCATTTCTTCTTCTTTCTCACATATAGACTGCTATATGGCTGCTCATGGTTTCCTCTGTCACATATAGACTGTTGCTTATAGTCCCTTACTTATAGACCAATGTTCAGGACTTTTCCTCTAACATACAGACTGATTTTCATATTTCATACATCCAGGCTGCTGTTCATGACCCCTCCTCTCTTACATATAGACTGCTGCTCATGTCCCCTACTCTTATAAAGAGCATGAAATTTGGCATTTAAACGGCAAATTTCATACATGCCGCCTATAGTTTTCTCCTTGTAATATTGCTTCTTTTTCTCTTTTTTTGGGCTGTACTGATTGGTTTAGGTTTTTTATGCAAAGACTCTTCCCCTCAAATTTTAAAATTTCAGTTTCTCCAACCCCATTGCTTGCATTTAACCATTGTGGCCTGTAACTAGGGGTGAAGGAGAAGACTACTGTGGGATCAAGGGTGGTCAAGAGTGTCTATGAAGTAAGTTCTTTATTTTTCTTTTTTCCCCTTTCTATTTATAAATAAATATTTATGGTGCTCTTAAATGTGTATATGAACTTTAGCTTCTAATTACAGTGATTTTTTTTTCATTTAATTAGTTTAAATATTTAATTAGAGAGGGGGGAAATTTTTCAAAAATTCGATTCGGTCACTTGCCGAATTTCCGACAAATTTTTTTGTTCCGAATTACTTCGGGAGAATCGCGTTTAAAAAACAGTATTTCCAGGCTGCCAGAGCCTCAGGGTGTTGTAAAAGTTGTGCCATGCTTTAAAAAGCAGAAGGACTTGTTTGGGGCTTCATACAATTTTTGGTTTTAGTATGACACGCAGATGATGCCGCCCCTCTTAGAACGCTTCACTATAAAAATTTCCCCGGGCACTTAAGGGGCAAAAAAATGACCAAAAAATGAAGCGGGAATGTGCCTGATAAAAGTCATGCCCGCGAAAAGCTGGAAAAAAAAAAACTGAGAGTCAGGTGGAACATTGTGCAAGTGTTAGGTGACGGCGGCGCCACAGCAGCATGAGGTTTAGGGAGGGCCAAAGACATTGGAGGTGGCAAAACACGAGGGGGCCACAGAGGGCAAAGCTGAGAACGGAGGGCACGGCGGCAGCGCATGAGGTCAGGCAGTGGCACAATGAACGTGTGGGGGCAGGCAGCAGAACAGCAGCAGCAGAGGTCAGACAGTGGCACAATGACACAGTGGGATGTCACGGCAAAAGCAACGCAGCAGCGTGAGGTCATGAGTGGACAATGACAAGTTTTGGGTGGGTGGGAAAACCAGTCCCCGGTAAAGATGGTTTGTTGGCAGAGGAGAAACTGTCGGGCAGATGTTTTGGCATCAGGAGGGTGGCGGCATCGGTTTGTGGCTGGGCAGGTGGGTTTAAACCCCGGAACTGACGCCAAAGGCATTGGTGTGGGGAAAAATTCCTGGCGCCCTCCCCTGATTTCATCTTAAACAAAGGTCAGTCGTTCCACTTTCCCCGGTGGACAAGGGGGTTTCTCCTTGGGGAAAAGGGGAGGGCCCCCCGCCGCCTGAACCCCCTCTTGATGCCACCAAACTGGCGGGCGGGACAGCTTTTTCCACTGAAAAACTCAAAAAAGTTCGGCCCCCCCAACCCAGTTTGGCTCCCCAGTACCCCAGCGGATTTTCTAACTGAGGGGGCCCGAGTGCTGCCCCAGTAGGCCAAAACCCCTGTTTTTTCAGGGACTGCCCCCAAGGTCCGTGCTGTTTGCTGGGGGGCCCTGCCCCCCTTTCCTAGGGGGGTAAAGGAAGCTGCTCATCAGTGACTCCAGCCCTTGGGTTACTATGATGGAGCTGGGTACTCCCCCCCTCCCCCCCCACCTTCCCCAGTTTCCCGGGGGCATTTGTACGTGAGCGCTGAGGAAACCCCCGGTGGGACCTGTCAGAGGAGGGAGGGATCCCGCAATGGGAAAGCGCCAACTTATTACGGGGATTTTCCCTTTTGTATTTGGTTTGTTTTCCCCTTTCTTTTTTGGGGGAAAAAGGCTCCCTTTTGGGAAACCGGTGCGGGGTCCAATAGGGTGGGGGAGCCAAAGTCATCTCTCTCCCGGGATCTAAACTATTCGGCTGTCCCCTAGCCAAAAAAATTTAAGATGCTGGGGCCTCTGAAAAAGGGGACCCCGGGGGCTCCCTGCCTCCTTTTCCCCATGTATACTCCCATGGTGCTTGGGGGTCATTTTGCCTCGTTTTCCCTCATCTCCATCCACCTCCTCCAGTGCTCCTGCTCCTCCTCTTTTGTCCCCTGGGTAGAAAATCCACTCTTTTCACCAGACAATGCTTCTGCTCCAATGCCCTTCCTCCCCCTTTCACCCCCACCGGACTCATGGGCCCAGAAAATGTAGTCGCCCAAATTCCAAATCCCCCGCCCCGACAGTTTTTCGCATCTGTTCCAGGGCAAAGAAGCAAATGGAATGTTTTTATTCATCCCGTAGTCCTTGGGGGACTGACCCAAAAAAAAGTCGCTCCTCGTGTTGGGCCCAAAAAAAATGGCAGGGGGTTTTCCCCCTGAGCTTTCCACTGGTGACATCAAAGTTAACAGGGGGAAATTCTGTCTGCCTGGAAAACCCTTTAAAAAAAAAGTTAATGGCCTTTTTTCCCGTTTATAAAAGTCGGTCCAAAAATGTGCAGGCTGGAATTCCCGGGGGGGGAAAAATGAAAATCAAGGGGTGGGTTTGGGGGGGGGAGTTCTGTCGCTGAACTCGAGGGGGTGTTTCCTGGTTTGTATGAAAAGGATAAAGTGCATGCACGTTTTTCCCGGGGCCCTTTTTAGAATGTTCTGAGATCGGTGGGGGACTTCGGAAACCCTTTTTACAAAACCCGATTGACCCACGTTTCGGCCCTGCGGGGCGCCCCTGGGCCCCTCCCCCCCTCGGTGCGCGTGGACACCTGGGTTTTCCCATTTTTCCGTTTTCCCAAAGGTTCCGGGAAATTTTCAGTTGGCGCGGAGAAAGCCACACATCGGGTTTCTTGCTGCATGCGGGGGAGCAGTTATCCCCTGTGTGATTCGTTGCCCAGGCAAGCAAAGGGGTTGAAAATGCGTGGGCACCGCTGTTGGGCCCCCACTTTTTGGTATTTGGGCAAATTTCTTGTGGAGGCTTGGGGAAATTTTGGGGGTGGTGGTGGAAAAGGAGGAGGCGGGAAATTTGGGGCAGGTGCAGAGTTTGACAACGTGGGGGGGGGGGGGGGGGAAAATGGGACTCCTGTCCCAAATTTTTGGGGTGTGGGTGGAAGCACTTTTTCCCCCGTGGGCCGTAAAGGGCATGTACTGGCCCCGAAAGTAGTTCGCTCCAGAATCGGGGCCCTTTCCCCCGCCCCCTTGGAACCCAAAAACCCGATAAGCTCAAGGGGCTGCCCACCCTTTTGTTTACCCTATTTATGAAGTGCTTGGTTTTGCCTTTTTGGAAAAAAAAATTTTCGGTTTTGGAAAATTCCAAACTGGTCGGGACAACCTTTGTTCTTGCACGGTGCAGAGTCCCCCCATTTGGAAAGGGAGGGGCCCGCCCGTTCCAAAAAACTTGGCAGGAGCACGGTCAGCTGCCCGCCCCCTTTTGGGTGGTTGGTTTGCATTTTGTTGTCTCTTTGCAATCGCCCCCGTGAATGGGCTGCTGGCGCCATGAGTAGCCGAGGGCAGGGCATCTGGCCCGGGAGATGATGTAAAAGAGAAACAGCCCCCTTCTGCAGAGGTGGTGGAGCCTTGACTGGCTGCAATGACATGATGCCATGGGCGTTGTGCTGTTGGTGGGGCGGAGGGCCCAAACACATCTGAGCACGTTTCTCCCAGGCCCCCGGGGATGGTGACGTGTGTGTTGCGCGGGGCCCGTGGTCCCAAACTTTTGCCCTGGCCTGTTTCTTTTTTCCCCCCAAATTCTCATTACACATGTTCTTTCCCCCCCGGGTTTAGCAAAGAACTGCCCCCGCGAGTATGGATTTTACCCCAAACGCTCCGCATGGTGATACTCCCGCCGCGCCTCGCGGGGCCCCTGTCTGCTTCTTTTTTGGACCCGCGAAGGGGGTTTTTTACCCCGTGGTGCTTGGCCCGACCTCACACTGCTGCTAAAATGCTGACTCCGGCCACACGACCCCTTGCTGGCTCGTGTGCCTGACGCGCAAACTGACGCCCCCTTCTTGACGGTTTTGAAGCCCCTTTCCTCACCCCGTCCCAAGTGGGTCGGCTATTCATCATTATTTGTGTTTCATCGTCATGCTGTCCTCATCACCGGGTTTGGGATGCCGAGGTGACCTCTCAAAACATGACCCCCCATGCCACCTCCACATCTATACTTTGCCGCCTACTCAAGAAGCAGGCGATATTGGCCCCCTTTATTCGCTGCCAGTAGTGCTGTGCCCCCCTCAAATTGTTCATCCCGATTAGTGGCGTGAGCCCGACCACATAGTAGTCTCTGGTGAGGGACCCGGGTGGGGGCAGGGCGGGTTGAGGACGGGGAGGGCCCTGCCCGCTCCTGGGCCATGCCAACTGCACGGTGCCCCTGCGACCCTGTCCCCCGGCGCAGGGCTCCGGCCCGACTCCGAGCGGGGCCCGTCCCGCACTCGGGTCCGGGGTCCGCTCATCCCCCTGCCCCGGGGCCCCAGTAACTTCCCGGCCTCGCTCCCGCCCCGTCCGTTCGGTTTCTCGGGTGCGCGCGCCGCCCTTAGGGGCGCGCGCGCCCGGGGTCTGGATTTAAAAGGGGCAGTGGCCGGTAATTTGGCCCTTTCGGGCATGCTCCCTTTTTTGCCCAACCCCTTCCAGTGGCCTTTGCCGGTCTTTAGGTCATGCCTATTGTGAAAGGTTAGAAAGCTTGTCTGCCTACCCTGTACAGCCTTTTTGCTTACGTTTAAAGACCCCGATCCTTGCCGCCGCCTGACCCTTTTGCCGTCTCGTTCACGAAAAACCGCCTGCCTGACCTTCTTGCTGTCCCCGATTGAGCCCGCCTGCCCTTCCCGTACTCGTACCTTGGCCCCACCGAGGCAAGCCCGCATGGTAGTGGGGACCCCGGTGGACCCCGCCGCAGCAAGCCATCCCGCTTTTTGGCGGCGGGCTTTGGTGAATACCCGGGGCCCCCTTAGACTCCACTCCCTGGTGTGGGCTTTCGC
>JAODAL010081084.1:0-12021 GCA_025379985.1 Phyllomedusa bahiana | reverse complement strand
CCGCGAAGAAAAAGTGTCGACAGTGTTACCCCGTAAAGAAAATTCAGCAGCTAGCTTCGTGGGGGGCTTAGTTTGGTCTTTGTGCCGGCAGTTTCTATGTCTTCCAATTTTTCCTGTCATTGTTCAGAAGTTCAAAGAGAAACATACCTACCGCTTGATTGAGGCTTTGGAGAAATAAGGGACTGGGTACCGCAGTCTCTGTGGCGCAATCGGTTAGCGCGTTCGGCTGTTAACCGAAAGGTTGGTGGTTCAAGCCCACCCAGGGACGGGTCCTAGGTTTTGTTTGGGGTGGAGCACTATTCTGATTTAGTTTTCTAAATTGGTTTTAAGCTACAACTCCCTTTATCATCTGCTCCTGTCTCAAATCTAGTGCACCCCCATAGGAATCTCTAAGACCTTAATCCATGCATCTTTTTCTACTATTTCCTCATTTGATGATCCAGATGCTGCCACGACTCTCTACAACAACACAATCACCTCCACTTTTGATTTGGTCGACCCTCTCATGCACAACAGATCTCACAAAATCAAAAGACAACCCCGGCACTGAGATTAGGCCAAACAGCTGAACGCCGCTGGAAGAAAACCCACTCAACAGGACAATTTACCACTGTCATATCCTCTCCGTCTCACAACCCAAGACAACTGTTTAACACCTTCAACTTTCTCCTTCCTCCCCCAGCACCACCTCCCTACTCTCAACAGATGATCTTGCCATTCACTTTTTAAACAACAACCTCATTAAAGAAAGTTCCACCTCTTATGCTCGGTCTAGACAGCATTGCACAAAAACAGCTTAAAAAACCTACTTTTTTGCAAAAATGCACTGCATTATAATTGATATGGAATTCTGTAAACGACGCACCACAAAATATCTAGCGCCTTCCATAGACTCCAAAAGTAAATTTTCTGCCCGGCTCTGGCGTCTCTTGCAACATGTTTCAAAAAACGAGACAACACAAAGTTTTTACTATTAAAGGTGGGCGGTGGGGACTCATGGGCGGAGATGTTTAAAATGGATGATGGGGGTAGTAGTACATTGCGATGGTGGTGACCCAGACACTGGGAGGTAATGTTACTTATATGCTGTATAGTCAATCACTGTCACAGTAATATGTAGGGGGCGCTGTTATTATGGCACAGATACAGTATGGAGCTTATTATCAGGCGCTGTATGACCACCCACCATACAGGGAAGCCCATAGATAGAGCCACTGAGATCTGGGGGTCGGTGTCCTCTACTTTCACAGTCCTCCCATATGGTCTAGCGGTTAGGATTACTGGTTTTCACCCAGGCGGCCCTGGTTCGACTCCCGGTATGGGAAGCCGAGTTCTTTTCTTACGTGTCCTCCTTTGATTATTCCTGTTAATATTTTTTACAATATACAAATTGTGAGCCCTTTTTTTTCTGGTATTAGTTACAGTGCTACCTGGAAATGTAGAATATCCCAGAGATGATGAGAAGAGTCGACCTCCAGCCACAAGCTTTTGATAGCCCAGCTGGTAGAGCAGACATTGATGGTGGTGGCTGCAGTGACCAATAGACCAGACTGACCATAGACCAGACTGATATGAAAGAAGACTCTCATCATCCGCACTCCTCACTCAGAGGAGAGAGCAGAGGGGCAGCATCTCCCCCACCATTATAGTGTGAGAACCACACCGCTCCCAGGACCTGCTGCAGGATTAGGCCGCTATGAGGGTGCGGGCTCCGGCTGTGTAATACAACAGAGATCCTGCCTATAGTGGCTGGGAATGGAGACTGGATGTTCTCCAGTCAGTTCAATCACGTTAATGCCATGATCAATAATGACTGTGGTACCTCAGGGCCGGGACAAGGCATTTTGGTGCCCTTTAGGCGAGTACAGCCAATGGCGCCCCCCCACCCCCCCCCCCGCTCCTTAAAAAAAATACCCCCCCCCCCCACTAATTTTCCCCTCCCCCTGCGCCAGGCCTGTCACAATTTTCTGCACTTCCACAAAGCTCCATCCATCTCCTCAGCAGTCCCCCTGCACAAAGAAAAAAGCCCTGCAAATTTGCACTTCAAAACGCTTCCCTCCGATACAGTGAAATACCCTTAAAAACATCACTAAATAATCCACCGACACATGGGGCAATCAACCAACGAATGTTTTTTTCCTAAAAACAGGCCCAAAACCAAGACTCAAAACTATTACACTTAAGGTCAAAAATCCCGCCCCCCTGACCGAACGCAACCCCCCCCTGGACTACCGCTTTACACAGGGCCCGATTACATATACCAACCGCCCCAAGGGCATATAGTGGGAGTAAAAGTTGTATGTAGCTCTCAACATATAAGGTTTTACCCTGCTGTTAATTTATGACTCCCGGAGACTCTTTTCTGACACGCTTAAACCCCCCCTTTTCTTCTCCACCTTAAAACCTTCATGCGAGCTCCCGACATACTCGCCCCCGAGGATTTTGGGCACAAATGTCTTAGAATCCCCACATTTTTCCAGAAACCCCTTTTTAGGGTTTTAAGTCCCCTTTAAAAGACAGGGGAATAGATAGCCCTCTCATTTAGGCGGTTTGTATGTCCCCTTAGACAGGTAGGGATATAAATTAGGGGGCATCAGGCAGTATATTCTAGGGGTTACAAAAAAGTAGGGGTTCAGGCAGGCATGGGGGGCCCCGCGGCTATGGGGCTAGGTAGGCGTTGGGGCCACAGGCAGGGTATGGGGCCAGAGGCGGGCTAAGGGGCCCAGGCAGGGGTTGGGGGACAGGGGAGGCGATGGGCCAAGGGAGGCCAAAAGGGGCCACAGGGGGTAAAAGGGGGCTTAGGCAGGGGTATGGGGGCCCCCGGCAGGCGTATGGGGGCCCACAGGCAGGGGAAAGGGGTCAGCAGGCTATGGGGGCACCAGGCAGGCGTAAAAGGGGGGCCCCAGGCAGGCCCAAAGGGGGGCCCAGGCAGCCGTACAGGGGCCAGGCAGGGTTACGGGGGGCCCCAGGCAGGGATATAGGGGGCCACAGGGGGGCAATAGGACCCCAGGAGCCGTATGGGGCTAGGCAGGCGTATGGGACCACGCAGGGGTATGGGGGCTCAGGGCAAAGGGTTATGGGGGCACCCAGGCATTATGGGCCGCAGGCAGGTATTGAAGGGCCCAGGCAGGGTAAAAGGGGGGCCACAGGCAAGGGATTATGGGCCCCGCAGCGGGATTAAGGGGGCCCGGAGGGATTGGGGGGGCCCCAGGCAGGGTATAGGGGGCCACAGGCAGGGTTAAGGGGGCCGCGGCAGCATCATGGGGGCCGCAGGCAGGGATTTTAGGGGGCCGCAGGCGGGGTATAGGGGGCCACAGGGGAGGGTATGGGGCCCAGCAGAATTATAGGGACCCCAGGACACTTAAAAACAAACATTTAATACTTACCCCAAATTTCCCGGGCCCGCTCCTCCCTTTTGTCCCCTTCAGCCCGCGGGTCCTCCGACTCCTCGGGGCACGGGCCCGTACGCGCTGTGCGCCCCCAGAGAGGGGACGTTTTTCGAGACATCCGTCATTTCACGCTCCCGGGGAGGCGCACCGGGGGCCCGGCGGTCCTCAGCGATGCGAGGGACCCCCGGCCCCCCGCGGTGTTGGCCCGCGGCTCACCGGAGGGCCAGGATCCTCCGGGGACGGCCCGAACTGTCTGCGGAGCGGGAGCGCTTTCTCTCTGCTCCGCAGAAGCGGTCACAGAGACGCCGGCGCTTCAGGCCCCCGGCAGCGGGTGGAGCCCGGGAGGGGTTTTGGGGGCCCTGGGGCCCCTTAGGGATAAGCTGTGGTAGGCGCCCTAGGCGGTCGCCTACCTTGGCCTACCCGTCGTCCCGGCCCTGCTCAGGAGTTTGATAGAGGAGGGGGATCTCTCCATTACTTCATGTCATCACAGGATGCTGTAGGGCTTCTATAGCAGCTGGGGCCTAATTTCGCTCCCCCCCCCATCACTGTACACATAGGCCCAAAACACTGCAAAACCAAGCACGAACAGGTTTAGCTCCCCTCGACTGAAAAGGGTTAAAAATAAAAAAAATCATCATCAGATAAAGCAATAAAATCTTGCACAGAACTTGCCTCTATGTTATTATCTGTCCCACACAGTGACCGCAAGAAAAAACCTGAAAATGAAAAAAATCAAAATACCAAAAACCCCGAAACGCTGGATTTACCTTAAACCCTTTTCGACGCCTTTGACTAAAATTGTAATTTATACAAACAAAGGAAACGGAATGACGACCGGGCGCGCCCTTTTGGAAGTGCCCATTTTATACATAAAATTAAAAAACAAAGTTCCACAGAAATGATTTTGCAGCCTCCATAAAAGTTCAATCCATTAAAATATATACGTTTAGCGAACGCTGAACAGTGAACACCCTAGAAAAAAACTGATGAAACTGAGATTTTTTTGGGGGGGAGGGGAGAGGGGGTCATTTAACTTTTCCTAAAAATTGGAATAAAAAATATTAAAAAGTGGCCTCTACCCCAAAATGGCGCCAATAAAAAGTTCCCCTCAGCCGCGCCAAAAATGATTATTAAGAATAAAATGTAATGTGATAATGACATAAAGCTCAATGTGTAGAATAATGGCTCCTTCCCTCCTCTTGTCTCTTATCAGCCAGCAGCAGGGGAGGCCCCGAGACACAAGGAGCTGACAACAATATACATCACCCAGGAACTACAGGAACATAAGACCCCACGTGCCCCATCCTGAGGGGCGACTGGGCCGCACTGACTTATACCCTCAGCCTCCTATTAGCTCCATGCTCTGGAGAACTGAGTTGTAGTTTTATCTGCTGCAGTGGACTGCACCTTTCCTGAAATAAAGACTACAGCTCCCACAGGAGAGGACACCGACCCCAGATCTCAGCGGCTCCATCTATGGGCTCCCCTGTATGGTGGATGGTCATACAGCGCCTGATTATAAGCCCCATACTGTATCTGTGCCATAATAACAGCGCCCCCTACATATTACTGTGACAGTGATTGACTATACAGCATATAAGTAACATTACCTCCGAGTGTCTGGGTCACCACCACCACCACCACCGCGGTGTACTACTACCCCCATCATCCAGGTTAAGCATCTGCGGCCATGAGGCTCCCCGGCTCTTGTACATGGTGATGACGCAGTGAATGTTGCAGGTTTTTAGGTTTCTACATAAAATAAAATCTTTCTCGTAGTCGGCAGGATTTTAACCTGCGCGGGGAGACCCCAATGGATTTCTAGTCCATCGCCTTAACCACTCGGCCACGACTACCAGATGTCAGGTGCTTGGCTTCAGGCTTTATTCCAGGGTGTGGCGCCATCTATCTACAGGAGCAGCCATCACTGGACTGACAAATACAAAACTCCCAGATAAACTATTTGTCTTCCCATAAAATTGTCCCTAATTTGAGACAGAAAGGTAAATTCTAATCCCCGGTGGGGACACAGGGTGGAGGGGTCGGCTCTATTCCCCATGTGAATACAGCCTTAGTCGCTCCTGCAGGTTATAGACCCCGGATGTAGAGATAAGACGATTATTACATGAGGTAGGTCAGTAATTGTGGAGGAGATGGTCTCTGCCCCGGTCAGGACTCCAGAGACCTTCTACCATCTCCCTTACACTTTAGTATTAATATTGTTTTTAATTTTAGAGCGCCATAAGTTTCCGGGCGCTGGACAATGAGGTTTGGGGGGGACATACATAGCATGGGACAAATAAGTAGAATGGTAACGATAAATGACTAACAACTGGTACAAACGGAGAGAGGACCCTCCCCGTGAAGGCTTACAATCAGGGGCGTAACTAGAGAAGCCTGGGCCCCATAGCAAGCTTTTGGATGCCCACAGCCGACCACGGACATTTACCGGGACATCTGAGGTCATGCAGTTACTAGATAATACAAGAAGTGAACATCTGACCATAGATATCACCATCATACTGGTGCCAAACAAATCCCACTATACAAAGACCAATATTACCAACAACGATACTACATAAGAACTTGATTATACCACAACAACATGACAACAAATTACCACCACCTAGTGACTGAATAATAATCCTATAATATTACTGAATAAAGATCTGTATACAAAGACATATATTACTGCCCTATGGTGACCATATAGTAGTAGATAACATTGTACACAGGCTCTGCAGGCTGTATATTACCTCCATACAGTGACCATATAGTGGTAGACACCAGTGTACACAGGTTCTGCAGACTGTATATTACCTCTATACAGTGACTATGTAGTGGTAGGAACCAGTGTACACAGGCTCTGCAGACTGTATATCACCTCCATACAGTGACCATATAGTGGTAGACACCAGTGTACACAGGCTCTGCAGGCTGTATATTACCTCCATACAGTGACCATATAGTAGTAGATAACATTGTACACAGGCTCTGCAGGCTGTATATTACCTCTTTACAGTGACCATATAGTGTTAGGCACCTGTGTACACAGGTGCCCTACAGACTGTATATTACCTCCATACAGTAACCATATAGTGGTAGACACCAGTGTACACAGGCTCTGTAGGATGTATATTACCTCCATACAGTGGCCATATAGTGGTAGACACCAGTGTACACAGGCTCTGCAGGCTGTATATTACCTCCATACAGTGACTATATAGTAGTAGACACCAGTGTACATAGGCTCTGCAGACTGCATATTACCTATAAGTGATTACAGTGCAGTTCCATTTTGTGACTCACAGGTGATGTTTCTCTGATGAGTCGTTGACTTTCCCTTTTGTTCTGCATATGTTCCAGTCCTTCATGATGACTTCTCCTGGCCCCCACTCATCCTTGCAGAATTGGACACAAATATCTTAGCATCCTCACTTTTCCAGCACCTCCCTCACTGCCCCTCATGCTCTATACAAACTTCCCAGGGGTGGGAGAGCGGGTACAGTCCAGCTTAGAGGTCCATTCTCCTAGAGGGGAGGAATAGAGGATTCAACCCCTGAAGATTGTGTTACAGCTATGGCATGTACTCCTCAGAATCATGTTACCAGGCAGACCCCCCATTAGATAGGTTGGTAGGCCCTAGGTAGGTAGGTTGGTAGGCAGTACATAGGTCCCAGCTAGGTAGCAGATTGGTCCTAAGTAAGTATTTAGGCAGGTCTCAAATAGGCTACAGGTAGGTAGTTAGATTAGCCATAGTTAGGCAGCCCCAAAGTAGCTAAGTAATCTGCTGATAGGCCCCAGGTAGCTAGGTAAGCTGTGGGTGGGCCCCAGGTAGCTAAGTAGATAGGCTATAGGTGGGATCCACATAGGTAGGTAGATATATAGGCTCTAGGGGGGTCCAAATAGGCAGACAGGCTTTAGGTAGGCTATATGGGCCACCTAGATTGGCAGGCAGGGTTCAGGTAGGCTATAGGTGTCATATAGGTAGCCAGGCAGGTGTCAGGTAGGCTATGGGGGGGTCATATAGGTAGCCAGGCAGGGGTCAGGTAGGTTATAAGGGGGTCATATAGGTAGCCAGGCAGGGTTCAGGTAGGCTATAAGGAGGTCATATAGGTAGCCAAGCAGAGGTCAGGTAGGCTATAGGAGGTCATATAGGGGGTGTGGCCGGAAGTCAAGCGGGATGGTCGTGTAAACGTGGAGCTCCTGCATAAAAGGCCAAAAACACGCTGAAAAGTGCTCAATCTGCGCCCATCCATGGGTAAAAGGCGATCGCGCCTGTAGCCGACATACCCAGCAGCTCCGACACAGACTCCGACGGCTCTAGACGCCTTCCTTCACAGGGCCCGGCCGTCTACACTCTCCGCGCCAGCTCCGGTCCCGGCGCCATTACCACGTGGGCCCAGGAGTAGTGAGGAGGCCCCGACTTCATCCGGCGCCACGGCGCAGACTGCTTCTGCAGCGGCTGTCACCCCACGCCGCCCGGGCACCAGGGCATTTGCGGCAGCTTGGGGATCACCAGTCCGGGACCTGGACAAGACAGAAGACCGTCTGCAGTCACTCCAGGTACCTGCCACATCCTCCCCCCGGCCATCTTGTGGGGGCTTGCAGCACCTGCCAAGCTCTCTCCCTACTAGGGGCAGTGCAGACCGCTACGCAGCTATGGCCATGCTTCAGGGCCACAATAAATTCCACCACCCGCCCCAGGCTATGGGAGCCCTCACTTCGCCTCTGGGCAAGGGGATCTTCAGCCACAGGGGACCCCTCAGAGAGCCTTCACTGGGGACAAGGGCTCTGGGAATTCCTGCTCTCCCCATCCATCCTGCAGCAGAGACTCTCACAGTAGCTCTCACTCCTGGCAGGGCTCCCCTGCCCCTGTGCTGGACTCTCATAGCCCTCTTCTCTCCCGCACTCCGCCATGGGCTGATGAGGGATGTGCAGCTCCCTGATTAGGGATGAACTGAGGGCTCCTTATTTGATGTTAGAGATACGAAGCCTTCAAGGAGGAAGTCTTTCCTTATGACAAGATTACAAGAATGATGGTATACGGGTGGAGCAAGCTGGAGGCGACCAACGATGGATACGCGCAAATACTAACCAGGTCCTCCCGGGCCTTGTGGCGCTAATATCCAAACCTATTGCAGGAAAGGGGACGGAAAATATACAAGTAACTTTGGACTCTCTGTTTCTTCCCATGTCAGGGGGGGATCCTCCCCTCTACATTCAAAATAGACAGTAGCCTATTGGAGAATTGGCTTCCCGAGGGTTACATCTCCGCTGCCTAGGGACGTCATTTGCTGCTTTCACGACTTCCAATTGAAGGAGACGGTCATGGAGAAGGCTAGGGGTATTCGCTCCATTAAATTCCAGGGCTCTTCCGTTCAGCTCTTCCAGGACCTGTCATGGATTACCCTTCAGAAACGACGGCATCTGAAACCCCTCCTCTCAGCTCTCCAAGAGCACCGCATATCGTATAGGTGGCACTTCCCGTTCGCCCTGTCTGCACGCAAAGAAGGGCGATCTGTCATGCTGAGATCTTTTCAGGACCTTCCGGATTTCTGCCAAGTTCTTCAGATCCCGATCCCTAAAGTAGAAGACTGGGACCTCTCTATTCCTGCACCTCCCCCCCCCCCCCCGGTCTGGCAGAAGGCGTCTCGTCGCAGGGGTGGGGCAGCGGGCCAATCCTCATCTTCCCCAGGCCCCGCCACTCTCCTGTTCTCTGAGGGGTGTCTACCCGGCTGTTGGACTCTGACGGACATGTTGGGATTCTCCCTTCAATTACTGGTACCATGATAGTTGTAGATAGCCTATTATCATCTTTTCATTTCAGGCTGTATAGGTTACGTACACAACTGTGTTCTTTGCTCGGGTCTTCTAGGGTTATGTTGGATTCTAAGTCGTTATTGTTCCCGCTTTCACTGTAGGTGACTAGACTTCTGGTTTTCATCGGTGTAAGAGGGGTGGGCCCTGACTGGCGGCTTCCATTTAGGGGTCTTCACTTGGGACTCACTTAGTGTAGCCTTTGCTTCACGTACCTCTTATCCCCCTGGACTAGAGATTTGAGTATTCAAGGGTATCCCTGGCCCCCTCTCTCTAGTTGACTAACAACTGTTCGGTTTCTTAGGGATATTTCTACGTTGTCTCGTTCCGTTAGTGTTTGGGCTAATCCCTTTTCATACCCCTTCCTCCTGTGTCTTTCCCGAAGTTGCCCAACTAGCTTGGGAACCTTGCTCTTGGCCCTTTGATTTGGTGCCCCTTTTTTCCCTGCTTAGTCCATATTGGGGCTCTCCCAATAGGGTTGACGCTCATCATGGTCCGGATCCTTACCTTGAACGTGAAGGGCCTCAACTCTAACGCTAAACGTAGCCTGGTCCTAAGAGAATGTAAGGCATTGCGGGCTGACATTGTCTTCCTGCAGGAGACGCACTTTTAAGTCAGGAAGCTCCTTTGCGTTTGCTAGACATCAATACCCGGTCACGTTCAATGCACATGGCCAGAGCAGAAAGGCGGGGGTAGCGATAATGGTTTCCAGGTCTTGCCCTCTGCAGGTTAGCCAGTCTATCCTTGACCCAGCTGGTCGTTTCATCATACTACAGGCCTCTCTCCACAATAAACCTATCTTGCTTTGCAATGTTTACACTCCTAATGTAGCTCAGCTATCCTTCTTGAAAAGGGTCTTGCATAAACTTTCTAGTCTACCTCCCTCTGCAGTTTTGGTGGGGGGCGACCTTAACTTAGTGTTCTCAGAAGTGATGGATCGCTGTGCAGTGGGGGGGAGGCCCGTGGGAGGTCCGCAGGCCAGAGTCTCTGCTGCATTCCGTAAACTCATCAGAGGGCAGAGTCTGTTTGATCTGTGGCGGGTTAATCACCCCAAAGACAAAGAAAAAACCCCAAACTAATACCACAAAACAAACCAGGTTCTTTTTTAAAATAATTACTTGAGAATGGTGACGGGGTCTGCTATTGAGCGATTACCTGGTCGGATCACGCCCCGGTTTTTGGTCGACCTAGATTTTAAAACCCCCACTGCAAGGGGCTGTCATTGGAGATTGAATGAGTACCCTTTTCAAAAATCCGACCTATAGAGAGAAGGCTGGGGAGTCCCTGTCATCCTATTTTGAGACCAATGTGGGTCAGGGGCCTCGGTTGCTCTCTGTTGGGAGGCGCATAATCGGTGTTCAGGGGGGAATGTATTGCCCTGGGCTTTAAGGGCCAAGAAGGGGCTAGAGTCAAGGAAGTCCTCTCTGAGGAGTCGTCCCTTTAGGCCCCGCAGGGGGAAAGAATGTACCAGACACCAGCCTTCCACGTTGAAGCAAATAGTTGCCATCCGAAGGGAGCTTAAGATATCGGGTTCGTTCCACTGGAGAAATATTATTATACTCCCAGGCAGAGGTACTTTGAATATGGCAACAAGGCGCACACAATGTTAGCCAGACAACTAAAAGACAGGACTGTGTCCTCTATGCCGCAGGCACTTCGAAATAGGGAGGGCACTCTCTTTTATGATCCCAAATCGATTGCTAAAATTTCTCAGAATTTTTCTCCAAGCTCTACTCCCTCCCTTCGGAATTCTGAGGGAGGAGGTGGGAAGCAAAACAACTTATAAGGGATTTCTTACAGTCATGCCCCTTGCCCAAGCTCCCGCCAGAGTCACCTGACTCTCTTAATGCCCCCATTACAGGGAAGAACTGATGGAGGTGTTGAAGGGGCTACTTCGAATAGGGCCCAGGGCCAGACGGCCTCCCGTATCAATACTTTAAGACCTTTGCAGAAGATCCTGGCCCTTTCATGTTATCTCTCTTCAACTCCCTTTCTGGAAGGATCCCTATTCCCCCTCCATGTCCCCTTTTATTTTCCCCACACTCATTCATAAGACAGGGAAAGGGCCGGCAGATAGCGCGAGTATAGACCCCTTGCCCCGAACTCGGACCTTAAAAATTTTTACTAAGCTTGTGGCCAACAGGTTGGGGGGCCTGGCTACCCCAGCTGGTCAACAAGGACCAAGTGAGATTTGTCCCCTCTCGCCAAGGGGGGGACAACACTAGGAGAACTATTGATTTGATCGAGGTTCTTAATGCTCAATCGGAGCAGGCTCTTCTCCTTAGCCTGGATGCGGAGAAGGCCTTTGACCGCTGGGGTGGCCCTTCCTCTTTGAAACACTGACCAATTTCGGCTTCGAGGGTTCATTCATGAGGCTGTTAAAAGCCTTTACACCTCCCTTTGCGGCAGTCAAGTTGCCCCATCACACTTCCATACGTTTTAGATTAAAATGGGACGAGAAAGGGGTGCCACTATCCCAATTTTGTTTGCCCTCTGCATAGAGCCCCTTGCGGCTGCCATCAGGGCACAGCCCGATATTAAGGGGTAAGGGTGAAGGGAAAAGGGGTTTAAAACTTCCTTATTTGCCGATGACATTCTCTAACACTGACAAACTTGCATGTTTCCCTTCCCTCCTTACAGCCCTCTTGGAACGGGTTTTGTGTTCTCTCAGGGTACAAAGTCAACACCGCAAAAGGAAGCCCTCCCCCTCAACTTACCACCCGAGGCGGTAGACCCTCTTAAACGCAATTTTCCCTACCATTGGGAGGCCCAGTCCCTTAAATACCTAGGCGTTTTTGATAAAGATAAGAAT
>JAODAL010081083.1:0-12021 GCA_025379985.1 Phyllomedusa bahiana | reverse complement strand
CGGTGAGAGCCAGGTGCCGTCAGCCATTTTTTAAAAACGGAGGCCCCAGCGCCCCCCAACTTACGTGGGTGCGGGAGACCCCAGGCTAGCTCTTCATCTTTAACACGCGGGTTTCAGCTGCCGGGCCGAAGTTACAGGGTGCGGTGAGAGCCCAGGTGGCGTCCGTCATCTATTAACCCCGGAAAAAAACCCCCTTATGCCACAACAAAAAACAGGTGCTAAACAGAGTGCGGAAGGGGAAAAGTGTGAGAAAGACCTCCACCCTTTCCTCAGTAACGTAAGCCCTGGTAGGTTTCCCCCCCCCGTATGAGTCGGCCCAATTGACTTCATTTGGGAAAGTGGGGTTGACGTTCCTGTGCCCCCCAGGTGCCCTTTTTTTGGCATTTTTTTCTCTTTTTTATCAACTTCGGGGGAAAAGGTCTTTTCTTTGTTCCTGTCCGTGCTCCATCTCCATATCCTCTGAATAACCACATTGGGTCAAGCTTCTGTACCCCCTTGTACAATTCAAAGGAAAAATTTTTTTGTCCCACTATTTTGTAAATGCAATTTTTTAGTATTTTAATTTGGGGAAACACATTTTAAAATAGGATGGAATCCCACCTTTCTTTTTTTTCTTTTTTTTCCATTGATTAAAGGGGTTTGTCCAATCAGGGTTGCAGCTTTTTAAAGATTTTGCAAAAACAATCTTTTGAAATATGTTCCTTTAAAACAGTGCCCTCCCTTTTCCTTTTTCGGACGCCCTCCCCCTTGAGCCATTTTGAAAAATTGTAAGAACAAAGTCTGTTGAAACCATATTTTTACAATAGGACTTATCTAGTGCATTCACAGAAAAAACCCCCCAAAAATTCAAAAAAAGACCCATGAGCCACTTTTGACAATTGTGAAAACAAATGCTGTTTAGAAAAAACATTTTTTTTATAAAAGGACCTGAGATAGCTGCATGTCACAGCAAAAAGCCCCCCAAAAATTCAAAACATGATCCCTTGAGCCACTTTTAGCGTCCCAATTGTGAAGAAACAAAAAGATGTATGTTAGAAACATTTTTTATAATAGGTATTTGTAGTATTGTGCATGTTCACAAAAGCAAGCATGACCCCAAAAAATTATATAAAAATGACTTCTCAGCCACTGTTTTAAAAATTGTGAGGGAGGGGGGGGGGCGTGGTTACTATGTGAGAGGAAGGACGTGTGTAGTGGAAGCTCCGTCAGGATCGCCGTTTTTCAGCAAAATACAGCACGAAATATGGGCAGCATGGACGAGCTAAGAAGAGCTGCAGGATGTCCAAAGCACCTGTGCCAGCGGTGGAGGCTCGGCCATCCCGAATTATTTGGCCCCTTTTGGCGGAGAAAGATAGAAGTAGGGGTGAACTTCTGCTCCCTCTTCCCGCGCTTCCTCCCCAGATGGCGCTCCATATATATACCAGTACATGCTCTCGAGAGGCGCATAGCCGGAACCTCCCAAACTCCGCGCAGAGACCCCGGGCGGTCTGAAGTTGGAGGACCCTGGCGCCGCGCCGACGCGGCGACTTCCAATAGCCCGGGAGACTTTGCCGGCAACACGGTACCAGCGTCGGAGCCTCAATGCAGCGGGAGCTCTCGGACCCCGAACCCTCCGGCGAGCGGGGGGAGGGATGCGGGGAGGGAGAGAGGCAGCAGAGCAGGAAGCATCGCGACGGCTGACGCAACCAACACCCAGCAGCACCACAGATCGCGGCGAGATGCAGGGGAGTGAGAGGTGCCGCACGGAGACCCTGTAAGGTACGTCCCCCCTACTTCTGCAGATGGAGGGACCCGGGCCCTTGCCTCTTATCCAGGCGCCAGGTGTAGCAGCTGAGGAGGGGTTTGCCGTCAAGCCTCAGTTATAAGGGGTCAAAGACTCTCACCCTGCTGCTGCAATAAGTAAAAGCCAGGGCTGAGCACTAGGCTTCACTTGGGGATTTACCGCTCCCACCGCTTCCCCTGGACAGTGGGCTGCAGGAGCCCCCCAAACTCCTTACATAAGAGGAGCCCCTGGGGGACTATGCCCTCCTCTTCTGGCCCAGTTGATTGCCGCCCCAAGTGCAACAGCATGGGCAGGGGACATCCCTCTCAGACTCTCTCCTGTTATCTCACAAACATGCATGTGGCTGCGACCGGCCCAGGGCACCTATGGCCAGAAGCCCACACAAGATGGCACTGCCACTCTGAAGATACACGAGGCCCTACTTCGGCTCCCATGTCAGAGCACACCTTGAGGATGGTGGCCCTAAACCCACTCGCCACTCCTCAGGGTTCTCCATGGCGCTGCTCTGAAGCTTCCCACTTGAGGATCCCACGTTCTAATGTCCTGGAGCCACCAAGATTCTCCATGGAGAGCCATGCCTGGGGGTCTTCTACGGCTGCAGCACAGGCTCAGTTCTACCTCCTCTGCGGAAGCACTCAGGCTTGGAGGCCCACCCTGAGCTTAAAGCGCTCCTTCTCCTTGATTCCAACTGGAAAAATGGAACATGCAGGCAAAAATGGCTCAGGATTTACGCACACATGGAGAAACAGGAAACCTGATTCGGTTTCAGGCTGAATTACGACCTAAATACAGCGGGTTTTCAGGCAGAGAATGAAGTTGCCGACATCGTACAGAAGTCGCAATTGCGTGCTTTGCAAACGTCCATGCTGGACAAAAGAACGAGTTACGCAGCTGGTGGCTCACTTGGACGACTTTAGAAAACCGCAGCAGCGGATATTTCTTAGGATCAGAAGGTCGTATCAGAATGTATTAATCTCTAAACCTGTGAGATCTTATTCCAAACCTTAACAAAAGTCGTCAATTATATTCCTGGGGGAAGGCCTGAGGAAGATGGGAGTAGAATTTGATCGGGCCACAGGGCCCTCCGCACTGTCAGAGCCCCTATAGATCCTGCTCGAAGCGCGGGATAATATCTGCAGAATAACACAGGTAGTTATCCCGTGAAAGAAGGAAATAATGCGCCAACGGCCGCCTTATGCAGAGAATCGTCTTTAATGGTATGCGAGCTCGATTTGATTTCCGGACTTGTCTCCAGGAGACGTAACCCTCCGCCTACGAGCCTCTGTCCAAGCCGCTGTTGATCAACTCTTTTGCATGGCGCGGGGTTATCCCACTGTACCGCTGGGGCTTCCTCAGTTCGTCAAGTCAGGTCTCAATCATAGAGACAATTTCCTGGTTATCCCTGTGTGTCACCCTACAGATCCTCCTGACCTTTCTTGCTTGCCTTGGCATCCCTGAGATGACCCCTGCGGACTGGGAAAGCCACATAGGAAAAGCGGACCTTTCTGTACGTGTGGAATCCGCGGGACTCAGCAGATACGTCTTTCCGCAAGGATCTGCCGAAAACTCCAAAGACCTCGGCGCGGTTCGGGCAGCCCTGAGTCCTCTCCGCACCTAAAAGGCTTCCGCACCGCTGAGTTTGTGGACAGGGAAGCCCATCAGTGCAGGTTTAAGCTGGCTTATTTTGCCTGATTCTCTCTTTTTCTCTCTCCGTGATTTTGTCAATATAACTGTTCAGGCCCTCATAACCCTGCCCTTTTCCCTTCACAGGTTGATGGTATATCTCCTAGTTATATTGCCCAACGTTACAACTCTGTTTTTTCCAGTTAATCCTTAATGCTTGTTGGGTCAGAGCATGGGGGTACGAGGTGGACGTGGTGGTCTGCTGAGATCTGTTGGGACCGCCTCCCCGCGTCTTCACGGCCTTTTTTGCACACCATAGCAAGCGGGGTATGGCTGGATCAGACAATTGTGTACAAGCTGATGGACTCGTCGGGGCGTGGGGGGGACATGGTTTCTTGCCGTGCAGTCCGTAGAGATTTGGCCACGGGCTTGCCTGTCCTTTCACCCGACATCGTATAATGTTATTGATGAAGCCGATGTACACGTCTGATTGAAGCCCAGATTAACTTATTATGAGAGACTGCTTATATTGAAGCGCCATGGGGATTGTGGTTGGGGATGGATACTCTACTGAGATTTTGAATGGACACTCCCCCCCATCGCTATCTCACCTATGCACACCATAAGCTGGAGCGGGGTCGAGAGAGACTGGGTTAGATACTAGGTATATTGCTGTTAGTACTGTTGGATATATGTGTGGAGGGACTTGGTCTGTGTCTGCGATGCCCCCGGGAGGTAGTATGTGACGGGCCGTCTCTGTCCAGACCACCGCAATATTGTCCTCTATTCCTGTGTCTGTCCTCCGGTCGTAGCGTTGCTTTTTTATTCCACATATGCACTGATACCTTGTGCGCATATGCCCCATGCCCCTGGGGTGCCACTGGCCAGTTTGATACACTCTTCTGGCCTTTCGCAACTACTTTTTTCCTCATTGCTGGTATTGGCCTGAGTTCTATGGGCCTTTTTGTTTGAAGTTGGCTGGTTCGTCATCTTTTGCATTCTCTATTCGACCGCGAGTCGGTCTCACACTTTCACAGCACGGACACCTTGTGGTACTTTCCATCGAGGGCCTCCCCACTACCCTCTTAATGGCTAGTATTAGGGATTACATCCTCAATGTTGATCTCGGGATTTATGTACCCGGGAACGTGCTCATGTGATCCTTGTTATATCTCCTATAAGCAGAGGTCACGCATCGTTCTTCCTCCAAGAGATCAGCACCTGCTGGACGCCCATATTCAGAGCTTCAGAAATAGGTACTTCCGGCCTGGTATACATAGCAGTAACTCGTTTGCCCAATACTAGGGTCGCAACTTTTTCCATAAATCATTGCCGGTCAGATTCTGATGTTTGAAGGATTGATGCCGCCACCTGTTCGTCAAATGCAGTATCCAAAGGTCGCACTTACACGCTCGCCAACATTTACGCCTAGCTCAGGGACTGCCCTCCTTTTTCTCTAAACACTAGATGCCCTCACAGGTTCGCTCAGGGAACAACTCATCCTTTGTGGCGATTTTTAACCTGGCTCTCAACACGTCAGTGGACACTTCGGACTGGGATCGTGCTCACTGCCTCGTCGCGAGTGCTGAGTAGAATCTGTAATTACTTCACGAATGCAACTGGTAGATGTCTGGCGTCTCCTTCATCCGCAGATAGATAGAGACTATGACTTTATCTGTAGATTCCCACCCATGACAAATTCCTATAGTAGAAAGATTATATATTCCCGGCCCACTCTCTGCTCCCTCAGGTTGTCTGCCCAATCCTTCATTGGTAACTGATTTTACACTCAGACCACGCCCGTGCATTAGCGATATAATTCTCCCTCAATGTAAACAAGAGAGATCCCTATCTTCATGGAAGTATAATGAATCCCTTGCCTGGTTGGACTCACTTTGCCTCCGGGTCTTGAAAGACACGATTGACTCCATTCTAGCCCTGCAGGCAGTCTACAGTAAATACTCAGCCCCAGATTTAAATGGGAAGCTTTAAGTGGCCGGTCCTGCGTGGGCGTTCCTCATGTATAAGTCATGGGGACGGAGACTAAAAGAGAGATTGAGAGGGAGCACAAATTGGCAAATCCTATCTCGCAAGAAACTGAGCTACTCCCTTGTAACGACGCTAATTGAGTCCAGCCGGCTAGAGTGGGGAGTTCAGACCTCTGGGATTTGTACTAACCGGGCACGAGTTTCTGCAGTTGATGATAACCACAAACATTAACGCACTACCGTCAGCTTTGCGCCAGCTCCTATTACACTTGGAGCAACCAAACACGGGCAATTGCCTGGCCCGTGCTCTTCGGGACAAAGGCGAGCGCCTCATTGTTCCATACCCTCCAGTCACTAGGTCAACAGGGCCCGCAGCCCACCTCGCACCAGGGATATCCATGCCAAGATTACCATAATTACTAGTTACTGGACTATATAATGGCTCCACCCTCCCCTAGTGGTGCGGGGGACCACGGCACTTTTAAGGCGGCAATTAGAAAACATACCTATCCTCTACCGCCTTGCCCCCTTTAGGTTTGTCTCACCTCCTCGCCTCCCTTGGATTGGAAACCATTTTGGATCGGAAGAGATTAAGCAATCTTGGCGCTCCCCCGCAGGGAAATGTCGGGGAACGGATGGTATAACTGCCATCTTCTACCAAAACTTTATGGACGAGCTACTTGACCCCTCTTTTGGATTGCCTTTAACGGATATTCCCCCAGGGCTCTAAATTTGTCCCAGCTTTCCAGTGACGTGCTTATATTACAGTGATACCAAAGGAGGGCAAGGCTCCAGCTTGTGTCCAAGTTATGCCCATTCTCTCTTAAAATACCGACGCCTAGCTCTTTGCCAAATGATCGCGTTTGAGGCTTAGCCCCTTTTAGATTCACTCATACACTTGGGACCAGGTGGGGTTTGTCCTCTAGGGAGGCGAGGGATAATACCCTGAATTACATTCACAATCACTCCAGCATATTCACTCTGACTAAACTTCCCTGTGTCTTACTTTCTCTGGGACGCCGGAAAGGGTCGACCGGGTGGACTGGTCGTTCTTACGAGCAGTACTGGAACGATGGGTCTGGGACCGGCAATGATGAATCGCATATCCGCCCATATACCATTTTCCCAGGCGCAAATCAGAGTTAATGGTGATGAAGCTTTTTCCCTTTTGTGATAAGCAATTGGTACCAGGCAGGGATGTCCTTTGTCTCTCTGCTCTACATTTTAGGCAATGGAGCATCTCATGCAAGTATAGAGCGGATGACTCTATCCGAGGAATCCGCGTTGCCGACCGCAAGTGAAGTGCTCGGCATTTCGCGGGGATGACCTCTCTGCTCTATTCTTTTTGCAGACCTTAGAGTCCTTGCCGGCAGCCCTCAAGGTCTCTTCAACGTATGGAGCGTTTCAGCCAGCATAAAATCAATTATGTCCCAAAGTCGTAGCTAAGCTATACGTTGAGGACGGCCCTCTACGACAGTTGAGGTTTCCCCTTCTTTCCCACTTTCTCGAGTGGTTCAACTCTTCTTTTAAATTCTGGGGGTACACATCCCTGCATGTTTGGGGAGACATTTGAGCTTAATTTTGCTCCGATGCTTATATACTAGTGGCGGACCTCCTGAAGTGGGCCAAGAAAGGACTTTGGTTGGATAGGGCGTATCAACATTATAAAAATGGAATTGTCCTCCCTCGCTTCTCTTTCTATTTCCAGGCACATCATCCGAAGTAGTAATATCCAGAACCCTTCTTCATTGCCCTTCCGCAAACTGATCTTAATTTTGTGTGGAGGCCAGAAACGCCCAGACAAGCTTATGCGACCCGTAATCAGGCCAAAACGGAGGGGGGACTAGCCCTTCCAGACCTCCAAGGCCTATTATCGAGTGTAGACAAACCATGACCGAGTGCATGATGTGCCGTCCATATTGTTTCTTCGAAAAGATTTGGGTGCAAACTTGAGTGTTACTATACGGGGTCCCTTGTATCTGCCTTACCTGGATGCCGGGTACGCATACATGCCTAAAAGAATTATCGACACGGGGTACCATTAGTGAACTCGAATTCTCAATCTTTAAGTAGTAGGCAGGAAATCTCACCCTCAAAAATGGTTTTGTTCGTCTGGAGGCCCAGAGTTAGTCACCAATAATAGGTAACCCAGTTGTACCAAAATCACTAGTAAACGGCCTTGGTTGGTGTTTAGTGTGGGGGCCACTACATATCCACAGTTTTCAAGACGGTGTGATAGGGGAAACTCCCTGAAAACCTACATCAAGAGCTTGTGGGTGTGCATCTGCGATGAACTGCTTTTTCCAGATTTAATGTTTTTACCGTAACTGGTAGTCTACACACCAGGCTAAATCCACACTAAACTTATATAGACCCCTTACACCTTTTGGAGGAGTGGTGGGTGTTTAGTTTGCAGGATTCCCCAGGCGAAAGGGTCCTCTCTCGGAGCTTCGGCCTGCTACAAACCCGGTTGAAACCGAATTCCCCTTCCAAGCAAAGTTGGGAGAGGGATTGGGGAGAAGCGGGTTGGAGGAGGAGGCTGGAGGAAAATGTTTTTCCCTTTCCCATAAGTTCGGTTCTGTTCTCAGTAAGTGTGGGCCCAAGAACCTTAATTATAAAATTGTTACACCGCTGGTACACGAGAGTCCAGCACTCTTGCAACACTCTCTATTCTGGGGTTACGCGCTCCAATACTTGCTGCGCCGCCCAAACGGGAGTTGGCACAATGACCCATTTCTGGTGGAGCTGCCTGAGATCCAAGCCCTTTTGGACGGCCAGATTTTGGATCTCATATACTCAATTACAGGTTGAGGCTACCAGAACGATCCGGCGCTATGCTCCTCTTTCAGTCCCTCGCCCGACCCCCACTCTCAGAAAAACCTCATCTCATTCCTATCTCCTTTGGCTGCAAGCTGATTATCCCGAGGGACTTTGGAAGTCTTACAGTGAGGCCGGTCTATCTCGTCTTGCGGCGTGAGAGTTCAGTATTACAACGTATGGAGGAACTCAGGAAATGACTCTCCTCCATTAAGCTTTGCGACACTGATCGGATCTGGGAAGTCTGGTTGTCTTTTTGCAAATGATCTCTTACGATCTTTCCTGCTGAGAGTACCTTTATCTCCTTCCTTGTCCAATGTCTGCCTCTTGCTTGTTGGGGATGGTGACTGACTGCACGTCAGAATTTTATCATCCCACACCATGGTAATCGAGACCGATCCGACGCCCCGTTCTTTTTTAGGTTATGTGTTAGATGTAATTTTTTTTAATTTTTTTTTTTTCTATCTCATTATTTATGCGGAGTCCCTAACCTGTTCTATACCAAGTAATGGTTGAGTCAGTTCTTCCAACACTCCTTGTGAAAATGAAGACGAGGCTCACATCTCGGAGTTACTGGCGGGAGGACCTCTCTGCTTGGAGGATCTCAAGATACCCACTGTACGTATGCTGCAGCTTGTCGTGTATGTACAAGGTTCTACCTCTGTTCAAATGTGGATCCAAATGCAGCTTGACTGTCTGGTGTCTCCATTATGCTAATTCTATTGAAATGCCTGTTGGAAAATTGATCACTGTTTCTTGCTACGTCGTAATATGTTTTGTATCATCTCTGACTTTAATCTAAAGTTCTTTTTAGATGTTTTGGAAAAAATGTGTGAGGGAGAAAATGCCACTTAAAAGCACATTTTTGTTCCAAAGGACCATGATTATAGCTGTATTCACGCGCATGCCCACAAAAAAATTTAAAAATGACTTCTCAGCCAGTTAAAAATTGTAGGAAAATTCCCACATAAAAGCCACTTTTTTGTTCAAAGGACATGATATAGCTGTATCTCACAGCCCAGCCCAAAAAAAATTTATAAAAGACTCCACACCCACTGTTTTAATTGTGAGGGAGAAGCCACATAAAAGCCAATTTCTGCCCCAAAGGCCCCTGATTATAGTGTTTCACAGCCCCATGACCACAAAAAATTATAAAAAAAGACCCCGCAGCCTTTTTAAAAATTGTGAGGGAGGAAACCCATTTAAAAAGCCACATTTCTGTACCAAAGGACCGTGATTATGCTGTACTACGCACCATGACCCAAAAAAAAATTAAAAAAATGACCCCCAGCCATGGTTAAAATTGGAGGGAGAAATTCCCTTAAAAAAGCCCCATTTCTGTTCCAAAGGACGATTATAGTGTATCTACAGCAACTCCCCCCCCAAAAAACCTTTGGCCCAAGCGAAAAAATTTAAAGATGAAGTGAGTAAATGGAATACGGTTTTGTCATGAAACCTTGCTGTCTTTTACGTTCCTACGCAAAACCAGCAAAATAAAATTTTGGGAAACTGAGAATAAAAATTGCAGTAAGAAATGATCTTTAAAAAAAAAAGTTTTCAAGAGGCCCATTTTTTTGAAGAGGTTTTGTGAAGTAGCCCGGCAACAAATGGGGTGACCTCGGGAATTGGGGCCACAACATCAGAGCCCATACTGATTCTCTTGATGAAAGTCAAACGTTCCCTTATTGGGGAAAAAGCCGGATGCGTTTGTCTGTAATGACTCTCCAGCTGGGGAAAGGCCGCTCAGTTATGACGCTGGCGCTGGGCAGGAAACACCTCTATGGCGTGGCGAGCGGGGCGGGCCCCTTATCCATTTTGGTACCCAGAGTAAATTGGGGCCCGGAACACATAAAAAAATCGGTTTTTGTTTGGAGCAGATAGTCGTGCCATGATTTAAAGTGGTCTCTTGTTTGGTTTGTGTGCCTGCATTGCATGCGTTGGGGAGGTGGTAAAAAAATTTTGCGAGGTCACCATTAGGCTTCTGCCCCTTGCTGCTGCGACGCTAGGCTATTGACACTTTTGCTGTAGTCGTGATGTTTTTCCCATGTGAATTTAAAGAACGTGAAGCAGACGCAACAGTGTCCCGTTGATAAATCGAAGGTCTCCATTTCCTGAATTTACTCTCTTTTGGGTGGGGGGGAAAGTGTGAGTTTTGTTTTGTACCGGGGGACCCAAGAATGGCCCCCAGTAATGTTGTTCTTTTGTGGCCTTAATGCGGGATATTTTGGGGAAATGGGCATCCAAGCATCATGTGGAGGAGGGAAACCCTTTTGTTTTCCCAACCCTCTGGGTCGAGGGGGCACTAGCAAAAATGATTTCCTCATCTTCCCCTCCGCTCAAATTCGCGCCAACCTCTTTCCAAGGGAGACGTCGGTAAGTCGGTGCTAGGAATCCTCCTCCTCCCCCGCTTTCCCCTGGGACAGCTTCAAACAGCCGGCTTGTGAGATGATGCACCCCGAGGCTGTTTTGCCCCCTTTTATAGCCCCGGACCCAAAAACCCCTTTCCTAAAGAAGACCCATAAAATTAGAAACTGTGGGCCTTGTGGATTCGAGGAGAGAAAGGCCCCTGTCCCCATCTGTGTCTGTCCCTCCTCATCGTGGTGGGCCCGTGTTTCAGAGTGTCAAAGATGTGCCCCGAAATAAGATCACCACATGGTATGCTGACAAGGGCATTTTCGCACGACCATTTTGGTGGCTTCTTCACAATGGCAAGGTGGGGAGAGCTCTTTCACCCGCCCCCACTCCGGTGATCAACACCCCGGGGGTCCCCACCGCTGTTTAGGCCCCCCCTGTGTCACTTGTATTGCGTTTTAAAGGGGTTTCGTGCTCCCACAAAAGCTGGGAGTTTTGGGGGGTGGAATTCCGCGTGTTGCCCGTCAACAATTGCGGTTGAGGGGGGCCGAGCTGAGTTTTGCAACGCGCCAGGCGGGCGAAAAGGGGCAACAGCGGAAGTGCGATCAGACCTGGCCTTCCTCAGCCCCGGCGTCCAGACCCGGGTTTGCGCTTTTAGAAATTTTTTGGAAGACGAGGTTTCATGAATGTGCCCCGGCAAGGATGTGCTCCCGCCTACCCTCTTAAGGACGGCCAGCGATTTTGCCTGTTTTTCGCACACCACCTTGCCTGGCCAAGGGTTCTTGTCACCCAAACCAGCGTCCGTCTTGTTGCGGAGGCGTCCAAAGCTCCTGACCGTGTGGTTGCGGTCTCCCAAAAACAGATTCATTTCAACCGGCCTGGGGTTTCTGGGCCGTGATGCCACCCGAGGCCTTGGGGGGAAAAACCCTGCACCATCCCCTCGGGGTTTTTTAAGAGCGTGGCCGAGCCCGAAGCCCCCCCCACCCCCCCCCCAAATTCCACCCCAGCTCACCCAGGAGCTTCAGAATATAGCGGCCTTGGCCGTGCTTACTAGTCATGTGTCGTGGTGAATGGACTTTTCGGACAAGATGCAACAAACACACTTGAAATTTTGATGGAAACCCTGGTGGCCAGGGCGGGAGGTTTTTTGGCACAGAAATGCCTGGGCCGGGTCTGGTATTGGGGGGAAAGGGAAGGGGCCCGAGTGGCGGAAACCCTCTGTGTCCAACCAGGGGGGAAGGCAAAGTTCCCCGGCCAAAAGCCTGGCAATGCCCCGGACATTTAGGCTTTTGGCTTTGGGATGGTTTGGGTTTAAGTGTTTTCTGCTCCCCAAACCTGGAAAATAGAAGGCTGGCTGCTAGATGGCCACTGTACGGTGTGCAGGTCGTCAAACTGGCGAAGGGAAGGGGTAGGGGGGTCTCTGGTGGTGTGGTGGTATGGGTGTGGGGGAGGCTGAAA